>JANAVB010033216.1:4879459-4941959 GCA_029216955.1 Iris pallida | reverse complement strand
GTGTCCAGTTAGAAAGTCGCGTCGCACCACTAGTGTCTTAGTATTTAACTTAGTATAAAAACTAAGTTTATGTATTTATTTCTACAGTGACGAGTTACCAGACATCTATAGAATTTTTATCGCTGCTTTGATTTGCTAAAGGCAAGTACTTCTACAAACTTTATATACTGCTGTAACCATAAACTGCGAATTCCAACCATGTTAAATGCTGACCCTTGGTGTAGCAAGTTAAAACTTCACATGTGTATTACTTTCAGTATCTACCATGCTTAGGACAGTTTTTATATCTCTCACATGTTTAACAACGGGTTAAGGGAAAACTGTTAGTAGCGTACGTGATCATGCCCCCCCTTCTCCGTATGTATTTATCGAGCACTGTTATATTCTATATATAACTTTGTCGTATGTCTGCTCCCGCATTTGTGTATGGACATACACTGATGCCGTTAAGGGTACGTATGTACGCTTCAAAAAATTGATATGTACTACTATACATCCTGATTACCTATTGACTGATCACTCACCTACTACAGTTTTAAACTTTAAAATGAATATCTATTGCCATGATAAAATGTACCTAAAATTGAATAAACATGTTATGTCATTTCTTTTTATCACATGATCAGTATTAAATGTTTGCTAGAATCAGTACTTGCTCCCGTCCTGACAGGATAACGTTGTAGGTATTCTTACTGAGGAGGACTTGCTCTGTGACTCATATTATGGAGTTACTACCGAGGACCAGGCTTTGTCTTACGAGGATGTACCTGCGGAAAAACTCGTCGAGTTTGTGTTGTTGCTCGGGATATTTAGTGTAGTCATGTATTAGACTACGTGTTTGTAACTGGACCTGTATCCAGTTTTACATTTCGGACTTGTACTTGGACTTGTTATATATGACTGTTGTGTTTGGAGCATTTATGACTCTTCTTTACATATAGAACTGTTAGCACATTTTAGTCTTACCTTGTTATCTTTAGAACAGCTTACTACGCTTTATCTCAAGCATAGGCTGGACATGACTCGGCCCGGCCCAACAATTTGGGTAGCGGGTCGTGACATATTTTTAGTGGTGACCCGTACAGGTATCTGACTAAATTGTTTGGTTACGTTATTGTACCAAGCATGCCTGCAATTAGGAACTTAAGGTAATTAAACAACATTAGGAATGACGCTTAGAACACCTAGAGGAATACTAGGATTGCAACATAGGAAATGCATCACATGTTTGTTGTTACAATTGGATTTTCTTGTTATTTATAAATTGTTTAGAGTCCTTATAAGTCTTTTTATTTTTATTTTTTTAGATGGTACCTACTCGTTCATCCCAGTATGTCACACCTGAGAATGGCACACTCCCTATCCAGTCAGCTGACTAGTTGACCGATACACCTCCACCTACCATATTCTTCTACTCCACAAATCTACAAACCCAAATACCTCTACCACCTTCCACATCACAGTCCCAGCAGGACACGATACTCCCACCACCACCCATCACTATACCTACCCAGGCTTCCATCACACTCGACGGGAACCAACTACTCACTCTGATCCAGGGGTTCCTAACGATCCATCAGAAGTAGACCACCCTACTCCGCCATAGCATAGAGCGTTCTGAGGAACGTACCATGGTCCCACCACCTATAGAGCCACAGCAGAGAGCAGGGACAATCAAGGACTTCATGGGTCTGAACCCCAAGGAGTTCTTAGGGACTGAGGGCATAGTTGTAGCAGATGACTGGCTAGACTCAGTAGAGAGGAAGCTCCTTGGAGCTAGGTTGTCGAATGACCACCAGGTCGAGGCAGCAGGATTTCTGCTGACAGACTTGGCAGGATTTTGGTTCCGAAATGAGCCGCTATTTTCGAGAGGGAGGACCACTTGGGATCAGTTCAAGACCCAGTTCAAGAAAAAAAAAAATTCGACCACCGCTAGGGTAGCCATGGGCTACGATTCCAGAACATCCAGCAGGGGAACCATTCTGTCGATGAGTATGCGGCAGAGTTTAGTCGCCTGAGCCCTTTCGCTCCTAGTCTAGTTACAGACCCAGAGGAGATGACGCATTGGTTTTCGCCTGAGCGTCTTCTGTCTTGTAAGAGGCCGGCTTCTGTACACCTCGAGGGACCGTCCAAGCGTCAGGCTTTCCAGCAGAGAGCACCGACGCCACACCAGCAGACATATCGTCCCCCTATACCACATCACCCAACCTTGCCAGTTAGAGCCCCGGGACCCCGACAGCAGCAGAATGGAGCTTTGTGTGTTTTTTGTAAGAGGGTAGACCATGATGCTGCTATCTGTAGAAAGAGGTTAGGGCAGTGTTTAGCTTGTGGGTCTGCCACCCATCAGCTTCGGGACTGCCCAGTAGCCAAGATACCTAGAGGGCCGCTTCCGACTCAGCAGCAGAGGTTTGGGCAACATCTGCAGCAGCAGAAGGGACCTCAGGGGAAGACTTATAGCCTAGCTCTTGATCCAGAGCCAGATCAGGTTTCGGAGCCCGATTACTTGGCTGACGTCATCACATGTCATGTTTATTTGCATACTTTTCTAGCTCTATGCTTGTTTGATTCTGGTGCATCTCATAGCTTCCTGTCATTAGAGTTTATACATAAACACCATCTAGTAGCTACACCTACCGAGGAGATGAGTAGAGTAATGACGGGAGGCGGACCAGTGCCCATTAAAGCCATCTATAAATGCTCTATTACTATAGCCGAGAGAGAGTTTAGGGGACGTTTCTTTGTGATGCCACTCCCCGGTTATGATATCATATTGGGGATGGACTGGCTTAGCTATGCCCATGCAGCTATAGACTGTCATGAGGGCAGTATTCTATTCAGTCCCCCAGGTACAGCACCATTCAGTATCAGGAGGACAGGGCCGAAGATCAGCCTAGAGCCGAACTGTTGTGCGACAGTTGGGGAGTTAGCACCGCCACACCTTATTATTAGAGAGTTTATGGATGTATTCCCAGAGGATCTTCCAGGACTTCCGGCTGACAGAGATGTGGAGTTCACTATAGATTTAGTACCCGGGTTCATCACCAGTATCCCAGGCTTGCTATAGAGTGAACCCCTAGGAGGCCATAGAGATGAAAGAGCAGATTGATGACCTGTTAAAAAGGGTTTCATTTGATCTAGTGCTTCTCCATGGGGAGCGCCAGTGCTCTTTGTGCCTAAGAAGGATGGTACAGTTCGGTTGTGTATTGACTATCAGGCGTTGAATGCCATCACCATTAAGAACAAATATCCTCTGCCCAGGATAGATGATTTGTTCGACCAGTTGAGTGGGGCGAAAGTATTTTCCAGGATAGATTTGAGATCCGATTACCACTAGGTGAAGGTCAGGGCAGCAGACATCCAGAAAACGGCGTTCAACATGAAGTACGGGCAGTACGAGTTTCTGGTGATGCTATTTGGTCTCACAAATGCGTCAGCTGTCTTTATGAATTTGATGAATAAGACATTTCACCAGTATTTAGATAAGTTCGTCATAGTGTTTATCGACGACATCCTGATATACTCGAAGACGCCGGAGGAGCGTGCAGAGCACTTGCGGACAGTTTTGGAGATTTTGAGGCAGGAGAGGTTGTTTGCCAAATTGTCGAAGTGCGAGTTCTTTTTAGACCGAGTGGAGTTTTCTCGGCCATATAGTTACTGGAAAGGGGATCTCGGTGGATCCCAAGAAGATTGCTGCCGTTGAGACATGGAAGGCTCCGACGTCAGTTTTAGAGATCAGGAGCTTTCTGGGTTTAGTCGGCTATTATAGAAAGTTCGTCCAGGACTTTGCTAGGATAGCTGAACCCATGATAAAGCTGACGCGGAAGGACGCAGAGTACATCTGGTCAGAGGAGTGCCAGACAGCGTTCGAGGAGCTGAAGAGGAGGCTGACGACCTCTCCAGTTCTGACATTACCTTCAGGTTCTGGAGGTTTCACCATATACAGCGATGCTTCAGGAAATGGGCTAGAATGTATCCTACAGCAGCATAGGAAAGTGATTGCTTATGTATCTAGGCAATTGCGGACTCATGAGCGGAACTATCCTACCCATAACCTAGAGTTAGCTGTTGTGATCTTTGCATTCAAGTTATGAAAACATTATTATACGGAGAGCGTGTGGAAATCTTTACTGACCATAAGAGCTTGAAGTATGTGTTCACGCAGAAAGAGCTGAACATGAGGCAAAGACGATGGTTGGAGTTGATGAAGGACTTCGACATTGATTTACAGTATCACCCCGGGAAGGCAAATGTGGTGGCGGATGCGCTGAGCAGGCATCCGATGGCATGGTATCTGATGATAGATCGACATTTGTGGGATGATCTGGAGAAGCTCGGTATCGAGATAGTTCGGCCAGGATCAGTCATACAGATGATGGCGCTTGACATTCAGTCAGGTTTGATGGAGCAGATCAGGGAGCCACAGTCTACAGATAAGAGCCTTCACATACTTCGAGCCCAGGCTTTAGCTGGATTGTTGGATGACTTCACCGTAGTAGAGGATGGATCCTTGAGGCATGGTAGCCGATTGTACGTACCGAAGGGAGAGCTGATAGAGGCAGTCTTGCAGGAGGCACACCGATCGTGATATTCTATTCACCCTGGTGCTAACAAGATGTACCATGACTTACGGGAACATCTTTAGTGGCACGGGATGAAGAGAGATGTAACACGTTTCATTTCGAGATACCTAGTTTGCCAGCAGGTCAAGGCGGAGCGCCAGAGGCCAGCTGGTCTGTTGCAGTCGTTATCCATTTTCGAGTGGAAGTGGGAACATATTACGATGGACTTCGTCTCAGGGCTTTTTCGTTCCCAAGGAGGAAAGAATGCCATTTGGGTCATCGTGGACAGGCTGACGAAGTGTGCGCACTTCATACCCTTCAAGGTGGGGCTTTCCACCGAGAAGTTGGCAGGGCTATACATGCAGCAGATAGTTCGCTTGCACGGCATACCAGTGAGCATCATGTCGGACCGAGACAGCAGATTCACGTCCTACTACAGGAGGAGCTTGTAGGAGGAGTTGGGCAGTCGGCTCAAGTTTAGTACGGCATACCACCCGCAGACAGATGGGCAGTCCGAGAGGACGATACAGACGCTAGAGGACATGCTGAGGACTTGCGTGCTAGACTTTGGCGGATCATGGAAGAGCCATCTATACTTGATAAAGTTTTCATACAACAACAGCTACCAAGCCAGCATCGGTGTGTCTCCTTTCGAGGCGTTATATGGATGACGATGTCGTACACCGCTCTTTTGGGATGATGTTGGGGACAGAGTTATGCTTGGGCCAGAGATGATCACGGATGCAGCAGAGAAGGTTGGGATGATCAGAGACAGGCTCAGAGTAGCTCAGGACAGGCAGAAACACTGGGCCGATGCTAGTCGCAGACCGATGGAGTTCGCTGACGGAGATATGGTGCTAGTGAAGATATCACCTACTAGAGGGACGATCCGGTTCGGACGAGGAGGGAAGCTGAGCCCCAAATACATCGGACCGTTCGAGATACTTGGCAGGATCGGAGAGGTAGCTTACAGGATTGCACTTCCACCCAACCTAGCAGGAGTTTACGACGTCTTTCACGTATCTCAGCTGAGGAGATATATTCCGGACCCCAGCCATGTGTTAGATCATTCAGAGTTGGAGATCGGGCCAAACCTTGCAGTTTCTGAGCAACCAGTGGAAATATTAGACAGGAGGAAGAAGAGGCTAAGGAACAAGGTTATACCCTTAGTACGAGTAGCTTGGAGCCGTCACTCTCCGGGTGAATCTACTTGGAAGAGGGAGTCGGACATGAGGGAGAGATATCCTTACTTGTTCGACCCAACCGCTGCGAGGGAACCACCCGTTCCCGCTTGATACCTTAGTGGTTAGTTTCGATCATAGCCTTAGTCATTTGTTGTATTGCTTGCTATGTTAGAATATTGTCGGGTCTTCAATCCTTGTGAATTTCGATGACAAAAATTTTCAAGGAGGAAAGACTTGTCAGCCCCTATTTTTTTCAAATTTAATTTAATTAGTGTTAATTAGTTTCTAATGACATATTTAGCTTTAAAATAATTTATTATGATTTTAAGAATTTTTCTAGAATTTTTAAATAATTTTAAATAGTTTTTAAATCAAAATATATCATTTTGCAATTAACTAAAATGTTTTAATAGCATTTTGTAATATTTAGATTTATTTTAATATTAGTTTGTAATTAATTAAATTATTTTAATTACAGTTTGCAAATTGTTATTTGTAAATTGATAGGATTTGGACCTATTTGTAAATACCTAAATCATAGGGACCTAACCGCAAAACCCATTTTCACACATCCCCGACGACCGGCCAGCTGTGCCCCGACGACCACCGACTTCCCTACCATTTTCGGCCAGCCACGACGACAACCGACCTCCTTTTCCCCTATAAATAACTCCCTAGTCCTAAACCCTAACCCTAGTTCACCATCGACCACCCCGACCCTTCGTCCCCGACGAGAACCTAAACCCTAACCCTAACTCCGGCAGCTACCCAGCGCTAGTTCCCCAGCCACCCACACCACCAATAAACTCCACCGACGAGTTCGCCCCCACCGAGGTGAGTCCAGCACCACCCGAGCGCCGCGTCCATATCGTCTCCTCCACCGTCCAGTGTCTTTAAACCCCCCCCCCCGAAGTCGGACACTGTCACGACCCGATCCCAAATAATTGGGTCGAACCGGATCATGCCCAGCCTGCACCGTTGTTGAGACGACGACAGTAAGATATATCCACTATTGCAGGTAATCACAACAACATCTAAATATTTGTCACAACTCAATATTCGGGAATTTAAAACTTTATTCAACATTTGAAAAGTACAACTGGAATGTAAAAGAACAGAAAAGAATGCTGAAATCAAACTAACAAAATTTTAAACACAACAAATCTGGAAACAGATAATCTAGCTAAGCGTTCAGCTCGTCGGCCTCAGGTCCTGCGTCCTCCAATGGGGACTCTGGCAATACCACGGGGTACAGTACTGGGTCATAATAGTTGTTGTATAACAACTCAGCATCCTCAAAATTCCCTAAAAATGTTATCTCCAGTCAGGAGGGAGCAAAGTACAATTCATGATAATCTAACAATTAAAATAATAATAGAATCATGCACTTTTAAACAATTTGAAATAAACAGTTCTCCAGCAGTTAAAACATTGTGATGTGAATAGGCAATGAATATGACCGGCTTGGGTTGTACAGTGAATGATATGGCTTATCCCCGTGTGTATGAGGGGTAAGCTAATACAGTTCTAAATTATTACTTTGGATGTGGTCATACTCATTACACTACT
The DNA here is from genome assembly GCA_029216955.1 of Iris pallida. Classification (NCBI taxonomy): domain Eukaryota; kingdom Viridiplantae; phylum Streptophyta; class Magnoliopsida; order Asparagales; family Iridaceae; genus Iris; species Iris pallida. The sequence continues at coordinate 4,934,647 of JANAVB010033216.1, read as the reverse complement.
CCCCCAGTTCCCAACAGTCAATCAGTCAGTGCTCTCAGAGAGAGTTCCGTGTTGCATCGTGGTTTGAAAGGTTGAAGACTTCGAAATGGAAATTAGACTCGTCCTCGAAATACTACATTAGAGAAGTTTGTCTCAGATTTCCAAAGTTTTACCATGCTAGATGTGCTAGTTACAATATCTAAATTTGTCCTAGTCAAATTTTAATCTTTATTATACTATCACAAACAAATCTCAATTATCGGGTGCGTTGTAATGAATTACGAGGGAAAGATCAATTTAACTTTTTATTTTGGAAAAACTCGTAGTTACCAATTTAATTGGTTAAAACTTTGTATTTTCGTAATTATACATATAAAACTAAATTTCTTGTTTAATGAGAAGACATGATCTTTGTTTAAATATTACAAACTTGTAAATTTTAATGTGAGAAAATTTCATTAATTTTTCTATATCAAAATAATATTTATTTTAATTCTACGCGTTTACGCTAAAAACCAGCAAAACCAGAAAATGAAAGAAAAAACTACGCTACAATAATTACAGGCCACAGAGAAAGAAAATAGAAAAGCTGGGCTTATGTCCTTACAAATTATTTTACATAAATTGAAATAAGAAGAAACATTTGTTAGTTCTAAAATTATCCTACAATTTAATTACAAAATAAGAGTAATAAATTAAATTAAATTAAATTATAATATGAGTCTCAGACTTGGTCCAATCGTCATAAAATAATTAATGCCTCAACGTCCGGAAACCCCGGTTTCGTTTGCATTTCGCTAGGGCCCATGGACCTGTACAGTCGTCGCCCGAAAATCCAAATTGTAAATATTTTTGAAAACCGATTTGAAATTTATTTATAAAATTTTTATAAAAATTCGGCAGCATTCCCTCTATTTTTGGGATAACCCAAAACTGGGAGAATGTGCCACAACCACTAAATAAATATCTCAAACCAGGGAAACCCATTTTTATATATAAATATACTCACAGAATTGTTTCCGAAACGAATTCGGAAAACCCGAAACAAAATCGAAATCACCACAGCATAAAGAACCAGCATACCAACAATTGAAAAAAATCCAATGTAAACCAAAATTCCCAGAAAACTCTTTTCCGAGAGATTCTCGGAAAATCTGAACCAACAGAAAGCACACAGAAACCATTCTAAAACCAACATAACCTATCCGAAAGGATTTCGGAAAGTCCGAAAATGTCTCGTCTATAAATTACCGAATTTTCGGGGGAAATTCGTGGACCAGAATCTCATCATAGACTACGAAAATGGAAATGGAAAAACAAAATATACCTTGGGTTGCTCGGCTAGAGCTCTCAGGTGATAAAATGGAGAAAAATAATCCCACGGACAACGGATCGGGAACGGAAACCCACGGGCACGGAACGACAGCAACGGAGTGCTGCGGAATGGGACCGAGCGGACAGGGACCACGCGCACGGGGCGCCAACGGTCAGAGATAGCAGCGACGGGGACAGGGGCCGCCCGGGTCGGGGCTCGGGTCAGCGGAGCTCGGCGGTCAGCGGCGGAGGGGTCGCCGCTCGGGTGCTGGCCGGGGTTGCCGAGGGGCGCGATCGGACAGGGGCTCAGCGCCGGAGGGGCGGCACTCGGGAAAACGTCGGGAGGGCACCGGGTCGGCAGGGAGCGGGCACACCGGGCTGCGGGGACGGCGACGGAAGCGCCGGCCGGAGGCGGAGGCCGCTCGGGGGAGCGGTGGCTCGGTGCTCGGGAGATCGGTCAGCTTAGGGAGAGGAAAAGAGGAATGATGGAGAGAGTGCTGGATGTTAGGGTTGATGGTGGTTTTTTTTTATATGAAGAATAAGGAAGAGTAGAGTAGGCGTGGGTCCTCTAGAGGAGAAATAGGAGTGGGTTGTGGGGGAAGTGGTCATGGGGAGTTAGAATAGGAATAGGTTTTGTTAGTATTTTTTTTTTACTCCAACTAATATTTATATGAAATATATATTGGTATATAGGTTCCATGAAAATAAAAAAATATTCAGGGAAAGGGTCGGAAGACAGGATTCGGGTTCAGCTCGTGGTCGGACCCCGGACACGGGATCCGGGCAGGCCACAATCAAAAATCAACGATAGTTTAAAAATAATATTTTTTCTTAAATCCGACTAATAGATAATAATAATAATAATAATAATAAACTAAAATTTACACTACAAATCAATAATTAAATAATTCTAAATTCTGGGTTTCACAATATTCCCTCCTTAGAAAATTTCGTCCTCGAAATTTAAAAGGTAGGGTAGGAAAGGATTTCCTCAAATCAAACAGGTGCGGGTACTGCGCCCGTAACTCAGGTCCAACAATAAGAATGGCCAAGGCAGTCGTGGATGAGACATTTAGGGGCAAGTTTTAACTATGTCATAATCCACATAGAAAAATATGATATAAAAGCGAACCAAAGTGTATGAGGTTGATCAGACCATCATGCACCGGTTCTGATGAGACAATATATTAGTGGAGGCCTCCAATAAAATACTGTCATGATCAAGCTCTATAAAGAAATAAGCTTGCAAAACTAGGCTAACTTAGCAGCAATAGTCAAGTTTAGTACAAAATATTAGAACGAAAGATAATACTTGCAAGAAATAGGAGTTATGTGACAGCAGAGAGTTCCTGGTTTTCTTCTCACCTCTGTCCAATATTTCCACTGGCTTCTCTGGTACTGTGAGGCTGGGTCCAATTTCCAGCTCCTATGGTCTACGTTGTGGCCCGGGTCCGGGATGTAGCGTCTCAGCTGCGAAACGTGGACATATTGTGGACGCCTACGAGTCTTGGGGGTAGAGCCACCCGATAAGCCACTTCTCCAATCCTGTTAAGTACTTCAAAAGGACCAATATACCTGGGGCTCAACTTCCCAGCTCTGCCGAATCGGATTGTGCCTCTGGTAGGAGAAATCTTCACAAAGACACTATCTCCTTCTTCAAACTCCAATGGTCGACGACTGCTATCTGCCCAATGCTTCTGTCTGTCTTGGGCAATCCTGAGCTTGTCTCTAATCACCTTCACCTTCTCTGCTGCATCAGTCACCATCTCGGGTCCCAGCAGTACTCTTTCTCCTACGTCGTCCCATGCAAGTGGAGTACGGCAACGACGTCCCTAAAGAGCTTCAAATGGTGTCATACCGATGCTAGTTTGGTTTGTTGTAAGAGAACTCTACCAAGTGCAAATGGTCTTCCTAAGACCCTCCAAATTCCAAGACGTAAGATCGCAGCATGTCTTTAAGCATCTGGATTGTCCTCTCTGATTATCCGGCTGATAGGCGGTGCTGAACTTCAAATGTGTTCCCAAGCTGTCATGCAAACTCTTCCAAAAGTGAGAGGTAAATCTAGTATCTCTGTCAGATACAATGCTTACCGGGACTCTATGAATCCGGTAGATGTGCCGCATGTACAGTGCTGCCAACTTCTCGGTGGATAGACCAACCTTGAAGGGGATAAAGTGAGCTGACTTCGTCAGTCGGTCCACGATTACCCAAATAGCATCCTTTCCTCCTTGGGATCGAGGCAGTCCTGACACGAAGTCCATCGTTATGTGCTCTCATTTCTGCTCCGGGATGTCAAGCGGCTGCAAAAGTCCTGCTGGTCTCTGTCTGCTAGCTTTTACTTGTTGACAAATTAAACATCTAGTCACATACCTGGATACATCCTTCTTCATTCCGTACCACCACACTATAGTACGCATATCCCGATACATTTTGTTGGCTCCAGGATGTATGGAATACTGCGACTGGTGCGCTTCTTGCATCAGCTCGTTCCTCAGTTCGCTAGTTGGTACGCAAAGCCTCGCACCATTCTTCAGTGCTCCGTCACTGACGATTGAGAATCCTTCAAGTGTTCCTGCCAGTACTTGGTCTCTGAGTTTGCAAAGCGTCTCGTCTTGGAATTGTGCCTCCTTGACTCTGTCCATTAGACTTGAACTCACTTGCAACTGCATCATTGTTGAATCAGCTCCTGGTACAATGGCTTCTTCCCTCCCAGTTTCTTCATCTCTTCTTCGGGCAGTACAATCTCTAGTCCAAGATTTTCTATGTCCTCCAGTAAATGACGCTCCTTGGTCAAGAACATTGCCATCGGGTATCGACTAAGTGCATCTGCAACAACATTAGCCTTACCCGGATGATACTGCAGGTTGATGTCAAAATCCTTCATCAGCTCCAGCCATCGTCTTTGTCGCATGTTCAGCTCCTTCTGAGTGAAAAAATATTTAAGACTTTTGTGGTCTGTAAATATTTTCACTCTCTCTCCATAAAGATAGTGCTTTCATAGCTTCAATGCAAATATCACCGCTGCAAGCTCCAAATCATGTGTGGGATAGTTCTTCTCATGAATCCATAATTGCCTAGATGCGTAAGCAATTACTTTCCCGTTTTGTTGAAGAACACAGCCCAATCCCTTACCGGAAGCATCACTGTAGATTGAAAAACCGCCGGTACTTGCGGGAAGCGCAAGTATCGATGCTGTTGTAAGTCTCTTCTTTAGTTCCTCAAATGATGCCTGGCAAGCTTCCGTCCAAACGAACTCTTCATTCTTCCTTGTAAGCTTCGTCATCTGTTCAATAATTCTGGTAAAATCCTTCACAACTTTCGGTAGTAGCCAGTCAAGCCCAAGAAAACTTCTGATTTCAGCAACTGAGCTTGGGGAAGACCACTTCTCAATGGCAGCTATCTTCTTAGGATCCACCAAAATTCCTTCTCCTGTGACAACATGGCCCAAAAATTCCACTTTTTCTAAAAAGAATTCGCATTTGGATAGCTTACCATACAGCTTCTCCTTCCTCAAAGTTCCCAGAACTTCCTTCAGGTGCTCTTCATGCTCTTCTTTAGTCTTTGAGTAGATCAGAATGTCGTCGATGAAGACAACAACAAATTGGTCTAGGTATTCATGGAAAACCTTGCTCATGACGTTTATGAATACCGCAGGGGCATTCGTCAGTCCAAATGACATGACCAAGAATTTAAACTATCCATACTTGGTGTTGAACGCCGTCTTGGGAATGTCCTCCTTCCTGACCTTGATCTGATGATAGCCAGATCTGAGGTCAATCTTCGAAAACACCTTAGCTCCACTCAATTGATCAAATAGGTCATCGATCCGGGGCATAGGGTACTTGTTCTTTGATAGTGATGTTGTTCAGCACCCGGTAGTCGCACATCCGCACTGTTTCGTCCTTCTTGGGCACAAATAAGACAGGTGCTCCCCAGGGTGAAGCTCCATCTCGGATAAATCCCTGGGTCTTCAGTTCTTTGATCTGGTCCTTTATCTCCTTGGCCTCCTTGGGGTTGCCTCTGTAGCATCCCTTAGAAATAGGGGAAGGGTCGGGAACTAGGTCAATGGTGAATCTTATGTCTCGATCTGGGGTAATCCAGGAAAACTATCAGGAAAACGTCCATGAATTCCGCTATGATAGGATGGGGAGGTCTGGGTTCTTTAGTAATAGGGGTATAGGCAACATACTCCATATCTTCAGGAGCTCGATAGATTTCAACTCTGGCTCTCCAAATGGGCTGAATATTACACATCCTCTATAACAATCTGTCACGACCTGCACCCTAGAGTTAGGGCACGAGACATGGGTACGTTCAGCCTACGCCGCAGTGTCGGCGGTAGAACGCTGTCCTAGGTCACAACATCTAACATTATAATGCTAAGCAGTTTGTACTCCCCGAATGGGGGTGACATAGTAGATACAGTCTCAATCATATCTAAGGTAGAGCATGATAGGATAGATAAAACATGAAATCCAAAAGAGGTACAACAGAGAGAAATCTAAGTGTCTAAGATACACAAGCCCAGAAATACATCTCAAATCTCAAAACTCAGATACAGTAATCCATAAAGTAAATACAACTCCAAACAATTGAAATAACTATCTAAACAACCTCTAATGTGTCTCCTCTAGGCTAGCAGGCAATCTCCAAGCTATCTATAAAAATTATCAACGGGTCCAGTCAGGACAGGAGCAAGTACAGTACATCTCAATAATATCATAACAGGTTATGAAATATAAACATGCTAGAGAGTAAGATACAGGATCTGAAGAAATAACATGATGAAAAGAGAGAGACTGTAAGTAAATAGCTACCATATATAGAGAACTATCAGTGACTAGTGATTCAGAGCACAAGATGGTTATGTAAACGGCACGATGTTGTACACGAGTAATCTACAGAGGTTGTACACGAGTAATCTACTGGATTGATTACATAACCACTTCTACTCCCTCGCCCCAATCAATACACAAGGATCTAGATATGATATATTATTGCACACGAAGTATAGTCGCACACGAGATCATGTGAATACATGAATATACACGATTTGTACACGAATGTCACGAATACAAGGAGTACACGATGCTCACGATAAAGTACACGAACACGAATACCCGATGTATCCGCTAAGGGGATAACATCACACAACAAGATCCATATAGTACTAATCCGTGTTTCCAACGTGTCAGCATCATGTAAAGTAATCTAAAGCAGGAAATATAATCCTAAACAAGATATGAAATGATCAGAGAATGTACTCGCCTGATATCTGAATGTCCAAGGTAAAGATACTGTCCGGGGAGAGGTGTCTGGCTCCTAATTAGAACAGCACAAGTCACAACATGTCCAGAAGGGTAATATAAAGCACTACAATGCATTCTACATGAATCTAGGTCAAACTAGGCCAAAGTTAACCCTTGGTCAACTCTGGTCAACTGCACTAGTCAAACTAGGTCATGTCCTAACCCAGCAAGTCTTACTAGGCCTAACCAAGACTATCCTAGCAAGCACACATCAATACAAGGCTATACAAGCCAACATACACCCAACTCTATATAGCATGCAATTATTCAATACTCAAATAGGCAAGAATTCACATTGGATATTCACTAGGTAATCTATTACTTTAAGCTATATATGTCTACACATATATACACATGCATATATTGGTATTCAACATTAGGTCTATAATCATGGCATTTCAAATGGCTGTATAAACTTATATATTACAATACAATATGCTAACATATATATAATATACATACATAGCTAAGTTAACTATATTCATAAATACTTATTTAAGAGGCTATGTGTGTGTATGTGAACATGGCAAAGGGGCAAGTGAGGGTTAAATGGGCATACATAGTGTATACATGTCAAAGAGTGTCAAAGTGTAAGTGAACAAAGTGTCAAGTGTGATAGTGTCAACATAGTGTAAGGGGTACATGAGGTAATATAGGATTTGTGTTAACATAGAACATTACATCTCATTAACTTGTATATTGCATACATTACATCTATTATTACATTACATTCATGCTTGCATTCATTCATAATTCATTTATTCTCTTGCACTACTATATGTACCATACATTACATACTATGGAACCTACATATTCATTACAAGCCATACTTATACATACTTACATTAGATAGGATACTTACACCTCATATATTATTTATTTATCTATTTACTCATGCTTGCATTCTTTATTTAATTACATATTGTATATACATTAACATGGGTTAAAATCAAATAGAACATTATATTACACACAAGGGTGCACAAAATGCATATGCCGAATAGTAACTCCTACTAATAATCAATACTGTACCATCTCAACATGAATTAAAATCTAAGATTAAAGTATGTTATAGATCTATGTGTTAGCGTTCCGAAACTTCAAACGGATCGCGTTTTCGTTTCCGGATACTCCCGGAATCGCGAAAATACCGAGAACGCGTTTGTCTTTCGTACAGCTAACACTCAAATAATTCTCCAGAAATTTATAGAAAGAATTAGGCCTAATAATATATGTTTTTGGAAATCTAACTTCAATACGCTTCTTTTAAAAAAAAAATGGGAGATTAAACCGAGCTTTGAGCTAGAAGTTATGACATTTCTAAGTTAGGACTGAAATTAAAAACGTGGATAAAAATCATGACGGATTTAGATAGTTTGAGCCAAAAGAATACATAATATATATCCTAATTATCCACAACAATAATGACAATAATAATATGAGGAACCACACTCACAAACTTGATTATATAATCATCATGAACCATTTATTACATATATAAATATAGATACACTCTCATTACAATATATATATATATATATATATATATATATATATATATATATATATATATATATATATATATATATATATATATATATATATATATATATATATATATATATTTTTTATATATATATATATATATATATATATATATATATATATATATATATATATATATATATATATATATACACATACATACACAAATCTATATATGTAACATGAACACATCTATAAGAGATACATGAATGAAATGTAAAGTACTCAAGAACACATCTCTACATATTCAAATCTGAGATTTAATATGAATTAATTTATTTAATCAATATTTTAAATATAAAGTGTGTCCAAGTTTGGGGGTTTTCCCCATGAACACAAGACACAACAATAATACAATAGAAATCCCTAAAGGACACATAATAGACACAAGAGGACACAAAATAGGGACACAACAATGGGGGTCATTCATATGGTTAAAACTTTCCTAAATGCAAAATGGAGAAATAAAAGAGAAGAAAATATTACCTAAAGGAGAGAAAATCCAAGGAGAAAGGCTTCTTCCTTGGGAGAGCTTGAGAGCACTTGGGGAAGAAGACTTCTCAAAGAAAGGAAATGAGATGGGAGTCCTATTAGGGCCGGCCACAATGGTTATATCCCCCCTTCATTGAATATTACAAGTTTGCCCCTCCCTTAGTTACAAGTGTTTAAAACAATTTTGGTTAGGGTTTGAGGGTAAAAGGGTCAAATAAAAAAAACTCTAAATGGTTAACCTAATAATTAGGATTATGACTAATCTTTCTAACATGACTAATTAAAATGTGGGTCATGGCTAACTAATGCATGGGTCCAACTAGAGTCTAAGTTACCCCGGGTCCCCGTTACAAGTCGGATTGAGATGAAATTCGAACCCGACTCAAATAACCCCAAAACAATATCATAAATAATAAAATAAATATCAAAATAATTCAAAGAGGTCAAATGCACAATATCCTTAGGCCAGAAATGACATTAAAATATCATAATCACATGGTTAGGCTCTAGGTCAAACAGTCTCTAGGGTTTCACTAGCAAACGTCAAAACCACAAGTCGTTGATTTAAATAATTTAAAAATGATTTAAAATCACCAAAATCATATCATGAATTAAATATCATTATTAAAATAATTATAAACATGAAATTTTAAAATTACCCTCATTTGGAAAACTGGGTGCTACAACTCTACCCACCTTAGAAAAATTTCGTCCTCAAAATTTAAGATCGATAGTACTCCTTCTAGAGCCTCTAACCTACCCAATATCTAAGGTAACACTTCCTAACACTGGAATAATAAACGGACATCTAGATAGTGTCAATCTAGGAATACCTCCAACACTGCTCTGCTGTACGGCAGTAATGGAACTTCAATAAAATATGGACTAGAACCTATATCCAAGGGACTGGACCTATTTTAAAGTGGTCTTAACTAAGGATGGAAAGGAACTGATCGTAGGCTATAGGTATGCTCAAACTATTATCTTCCTATTAACCATCTATTAATACATTCTATTACCATAGGACGATGCATTACTAAGACATATAGGCCCCTATCTCTCATAACACATTTATACTCACCAAAAGACTAGTACATCCTATCAAGGCTGATACTATAATCTCTCATAAATCTCATAAGCTACATGTTTATAGACACACATCCCCACATCAAGGACTAACCTATATATATCTACAACAGATACTAATGGGGTGACGTCCCTATTTCCCAACAATCAAGGTCTTAAGAAAATTTATCTAAATCATGCAATTTGAAAGAATAGTATACAAGGTCAGGGCATACCTTAGCAGTTGGAAGTCTCACCTAGGTACACTAATCATTCTAGGTCAAAACAGTACTATGGTATCAACACACAAACAATCTAGGGTGTCCTAATTGGAAAGGTAAGGGAACAATAATCATCAAGGTTGTAGGACTGTCTACCATCCTATATAAAAATTGGTCATTAACAAGCAACTAAGAAATTATTAAAAGGTTACTATTCCATAAAATGGCAAAAATTGAAAATTTAGGCACAACAAATCACAAATAGATTTTTGTCTTGACACGATCTAAGTTGATCAATTTTGGGATAAAACGAGATTTGGACAAGAAGGAAAATCAATGAAATCAAAGTATGAGCACGAGCATCCAATGATGGGGATTCAGGTCATGGTTAAATTTAATTCGACTGAGTACGAATACGAGGTTCATAGGCGATGAAAAAATTTCAAGGAGAATTGTCAAGGCCTAGGTTCAAGTTGAACTATGTCTCCATTCTCGTAGATTGATACATGAAAAGCGAACCAAAGTGCAATAGGTTGATCAGACCATCATGTACCGGTTCTGATTAGACAATATGTTAGTGGGTGGCCACCCAATAAAATATGTCATGACCAAGCTCAAAAATAGATAAGCTTGCAAAACTAAGGCTAATTTAGCAGCACAAGATATAAGGGTGGTAATGATGAAAGGAATTACATAGTCCAATGTTCTTAACCAAACAGGTCAAGTAATCAGATAAGGTACAAGGTTAAGCATCTAAGGAAACAAGCAGAACACCATCACATGTCGAGTCGAAAGAATTGAGTCAAGGCTGGATTTCGAATTGAAATAAGAAGAAATTTAGTATAATGGTAGAGGTTATAGTTTAGCCAGTTGACCAGAAAATCATATCAAGAAAGTAGAGTACAAGAAGACGGGTTTTAGTGGGACATAATATACCTACACGAAGGTGAGCTCGTCTAGGTCTTGCATATAAGATTTGTTGGAGGGTAACAGCTAGTATTATATTCCGAATATCAAAGTCACGACAAGGAACGTCAAGGATCTCAATTAGAAAGTGGGAGTTCAAGAGGTGGTAATTAATGCACAAAAATAATGAAGATCGAGTTAGTCATCTGCTTCTGATACTCTTAAGTTCATCTGGTCATAACTTGCCAATCATATCTTTACCTCACCAGTCTCCATATAAAAATTTAACCTTTACTTAAACCCTTACCATGACTACCGTAGGTAATTCCCAATTTCCAAACACCACTCGTGAAGCACAGCCCTCACATTTAGGAATCAACATTAACCATTTATTTAAATTTCCAAGTTTTTTCACCTTGTCTTAAATTTGACCCAAAACCTCTAAATCCCGTTTACGAATTCCTTGAACTTGTTCAAATTGTTCTCCTCGTATTATTTAATTGAAATCTCTAGGCCTTACAAAACTTATCTTCCATCATAAAATCAACTTTCGTATTTTCTTCGACATACACCCTTGAATATTATTCTCCTAAAAATATTTCACAACAATCTCTAAACTTCCATAACTTTGTGTTCTCTCTATCCCTAGTCATTTCCTCGCAATATCTTGTTTAATATCCTTATTAAACACAATTAACTTCTCTTTTCCATTACTAACCTTCTACATAGCCTCAGAGTAAAAGTTTTCCCTATAATCAATAACCAAGATTTTCTAAGTTCTCAAAACTAGGTTGACCTCTGATATCCTCATTAGTTTTGAATACACCTATAAACTATCTCATAACCCCAAAAATTTTCTAAATGTAATTGTTTCCAGATTGGCAGTATACATCTCTTTATTCTATTCGAGACCTTTACCACATTTCTATCTCAAGTTTCCATATGGAACACTCCACATTTGATTTCCTTTAGATCATCATAAAATAACCAGTTACGTCTTCTCTGAGTACATAATTTACGTCATTTCCTTAGCCTTCCTCATGCAAAAGATACGAAGATTCAAGGGTTTCGAAGTACATCTGGTAGGGACGACAAGATATGGGTAATTAATCTAATGAGACAGAGTTTAAGATAAGAGGTAAATAAGAATGCAAGGGAATAATGGCGAGAAACAATAATGAAGATATGTTCATTCTTATCGGTTCAAACGAGAGAAACCTATCAAGCTTAAATTCAATAGCAAGGAATGAGGGTGAATCCAAACAAGAGGAAAAGGAATTCCAATTGAAGTTCAAAATGAGTTTCTCAGGGGTCGTCCCAAAAATCTCTCAAAGAATCCTAAATGTGATTAAGTACCTTGGATTTAAAAATATTAATCTAAATACAAAATTAAATCAACAACTACAAAATTTTATCAAAATCATCAACTAATGCCAGGATTCAAAGTTCTACAATGAATCCACAAAATCAAATTCAAATCAAGGAAAAAGGTGAATCAAAACAAGGAAAAGGAGTTTAAATCGGATTTCAAAATAAGATTCTCAAGGGTCATCCCAGGAATCTCTCAAGGAATCCTAACAGTGATTGAGTATCCTCTTATCCTAACATCTTAATTTATATATCCTATAGCAGGCTCGTAGTAGTACTGTAGCACCCAGTTTCCCAAATGAGAGTAATTTTGAAATTTTGTATTTATAATTATTTTAATAATGATATTTAATTTATGATATGATTGTTGGTGATTTTAAATCATTTTAAAATTATTTAAATCAATGACTTGTGGTTTTGACGTTTTGCTAGTGAAACCCTAGAGACTGTTTGACCTAGAGCCTAACCATGTGATTATGATATTTTAATGTCATTTTTGGCCTAAGGATATTTTTTGCATTTGACCTCTTTGATTTATTTTGATATTATTTTATTATTTATGATATTGTTTTGGGGTTATTTGAGTCGGGTTCGAATTTCAACTCAATCTGACTTGAAACGGGGACCCGGGGGTAGTTTGACTCTAGTGGGGCCCACACACTAGTTAGGCATGGCCCACATGGTATTAATTTTAGTCCACATGATAGAAATATTTTAGTTAGAGGTTAGACTAATTATTATGGATAAGGTTAGTGTGATTAGAGACTTTAGAATGACTAATTTAGCCCCAACCAATTAGCCCTTTCCTAATACTCATAGAATAGGTTAGTGGGGGCATTTTGGACCTTACCATAATAGGACAAATAGCCCCATATGGCCAGCCACTTTGGGAGAGGATAGGCTCAAGTTCATTTTATTATTCTCATCCACACTCTCTCTCTTGTTCTTCCCCAAATTTCTAGAGAGCAATCCCTAGCAATTTCTCCACCAAATCCTTCCATTTCACCACCAAATCTTCTTCTTTCCTTCTCCATTCTAGCCAAGAAGGAAGCTACCCAAGTTTGGGAGGATTCGGAGCTCGTTCGTGTCATTTTGGAATCTCTACGTGTCGGTGTTGCTCCGGGAAGGCTTTTCTTCGATTCGATCTACCGGGAGGTATAAATCCCTTCTCCTTTTCATTTCCTCATGCATATAGGTCTATTTTGAACCCATAGGAATGACCCCCATGGTTGTATCTCCATTTGTGTCCATTTCGTGTCCATTTGGAGGTTATAGGAGTGTCCTTTGTGTTGTGGTTGTGTCCATGTGGGAAAATCCTAAATTTGGACACACTATGTGTTGTTGTTATGTATGAATGAATTATTACATGTTTAATCTCATATTTTTGTATTGGAGATGTGTTCTATAGTGTCTCATATTTATATATTAGTGTAGAGAGTGAGTTCTTGATATATTATGTTATATACTTGTGTTCTTTTGTCTCAAACTACCTAAATCCGTCATGATTTTTATCCACGTTTTTAATTTCAGCCCTAACTTAGAAATATCATAACTTCTAGCTCAAAGCTCGGTTTAATCTCCCCTTTTTTTAAAAGAAGCGTATTGAAGTTAGCTTTCCAGAAACATGTATTAATAGGCCTAATTCTTTCTGTAACTTTTTGGAGAATTATTTGAGTGTTAGCTGTACGAAAGACAAACGCGTTCTCGTTGTTTTTGCGATTTTGGGAGTTTCCGAAAACGAAAACGCGATCCGTTTGAAGTTTCGGAAAGCTAACACATAGGTCTATAACATACTTTAATCCTAAATTTTAATTCATGCTGAGATGGTATAGTATTGATTATTAGTAGGAGTTACTATTCGGCATATGTATTTTGTTCACCCTTGTGTGTAATATAATGTTCTATTTGATTTTAACCCATGTTAATGTATATACATTATGTAATTAAATAGAGAATGCAAGCATGCGTAAATGGTTAAATAAATGATGTATAAGGTGTAAGTATCCTATCTAATGTAAGCATGTATAAGTATGACTTGTAATGAATATGTAGGTTCCATAGTATATAATATATGGTGCATATAGTGGTGCAAGAGAATAAAGGAATGATGAATGAATGCAAGCATGAATGTAATATAATAATAGATTTAATGTATGCAATATACAAGTTAATGAGATGTAATGTTCTATGTTAACACAAATCCTATATTACCTCATGTACCCCCTTATACTATGTTGACACTATCACACTTGACATATTGTTCACTTACACTTTGACACTCTTTGATATGTATACACTATGTATGCCCATTTAACCCTCACTTGCCCCTTTGCCATGTTCACATACACACACATAGCCTCTTAAATAAGTATTTATGAATATAGTTAACTTAGCTATGTATGTATATTATATATATATTAGCATATTGTGTTGTAATATATGTTTATATAACCATTTAAAATGCCATGATTATAGACCTAATGTTGAATACCAATATATGCATGTGTATATATGTGTAGACATATATAGCTTAAAGTAATAGATTACCTAGTGTATATCCAATATGAATTCTTGCCTATTTGAGTATTGAATAATTGCATGCTATATAGAGTTGGGTGTATGTTGGCTTGTATAGCCTTGTATTGATGTGTGCTTGCTAGGATAGTCTTGGTTAGGCCTAGTAAGACTTACTAGATTAGGATATGACCTAGTTTGACCTAGTTTGACTAGTGCAGTTGACCAGAGTTGACCAAGGGTTGACTTTGGCGTAGTTTGACCTAGATTAATGTAGAATGCATTGTAGTGCTTTATATTACCCTTCTGGACATGTTGTGACTTGTGCTGTTCTAATTAGGAGCCAGACACCTCTCCTCGGACAGTATTTTTACCTTGGACATTCAGATATCAGGCGAGTATATTCTCTGATCATTTTATATCCTGCTTAGAATTATTTTCTGTATTAAATTACTTTACTTGTACTGTCACGTTGGTCATACGGATTGGTACTATATGGATCCCTTCTTGAGATGTTATCCTTAGGAAGCATCGGGTACTACATGTTCTGTGCGTTTCACTTACATGACGTATCACTGTGCTTCACAGGTTCTTTGATCACTTGTGACATATACTCTTATGATCACAGAGTCTCCTAGAATCTCCTATCCCATTTACTGGGTATCCTAGAATCTCCTAGAATCCCTATTTTTGGGACATCCATGTATCACCCTTCGGGGGCTTTGCGTGGAATCATAACATAACTTGGTTGGATCCTTGTGTACTGATTGGGGATACGGGGGAGTAGAAATAGACATGTGAATACTATCCAAGTAGTGTAGTATCAGAATCTCTTCCATAGTATAGCATCAGAATCTCCTATGCCATTTACATGTCTATATTGTACTCTGACTCACTAGCCACATGTTAGTTCTCTATTTATTATAGATATTTCTATTACAGCTCTCTCTGTTTACATACAGCATTTCTTTCAGTACTTGTATCTTACTTTACTGCATGATTATATTTTCTAACCTGCTATGAACTGTTGAGATGTATTGTGCTCGCTCCTGTCCTGACTGGACCTGTTGATAAATTTTACAGATAGCCTGGAGGTTGCCTGCTAGCCTAGAGGAGACAGTAGAGGTTGCATAGATAGCTAAGGTTTTTGCTTATAGTTTATTTTCAGTCATCTTGAGTTGTATTTATGGATTACTGTATTTGGATTTTGAGATGTATTCTGAGTTTGTATCTTAGACACTTAGACTTCTATCTGTTGTATCTCTTTTCGACTTCATGTTTTATCTATCTTCTTTTATGCTCTACCTTAGATGTGATTGAGTTTACATTCTGCTATGTCACCCCCATTCGGGGAGTATAAACTTTTTAGTCTTATACTATTAGATGCATTGAGACCTAGGACAGCGTTCTACCGCCGATACTGCGGCGTAGGCTGGGCGTTGTTACGTTCTCGTGCCCTAACTCTAGGGTGCGGGTCATGACAAGTTTTTAGTGGTGGCTTATGCAGGTCGAGTTTGTGTAGTGGTATTCGAACTAGAGTACCACTACAGCCTGCAGTAGGATTAGGATATATTTTTGAAGATACTCAATCACAATTAGGATCCCTTGAGAGATTCCTGGGACGATCCTTGAGAATCTTGTTTAACTCCGATTTGAAAACTCTTTTCTTTTTTTCTTGATTTGATTTATCTTTACTTTCTGCTATTGAATTTGATTTTGATGGATTATTATTGAATTTGAGTTTGTATTTATTGATTTTGATGAAGATTGTTGAAATTTGAATCTTGATGTTAGCTATAGCATCCGAGTTTGTAGTTATATGATTTGAAGGATTTTGTTCATTTCTGAATTTTGATGTTCGTTGATAAATTTAATTTTTTTTGGTATTCATTGTTGATTTAATTTAATTTTTGGCAAGATAAAATTATATGGGCTAGGTCATCTAAGTTATGGAAATCTTGTCTTCTATAGTCACATTAGCCAGCATGGTGAGGACACATAGTCTGATTTTGGATATATTTCTTGGGTGTGGAAATTTAAGGTTTTCGTAGCTAAGCTAGCGGCATCGCAAAAATGTTAAATACCATGATTCAAGAGGTATGTGCATAAGTCAAGGACTCTGTGATTATCGTAGCCTTGCTCACTAGTATGACGAGGATTTAGAGTACCATGATTTTGGATAGACGCATATGATTATCAGATTGTACCTTAAATGTTTTCGAACATGTTTTTGCTACTTTTGTTTCAGTCATTCAAAAAAAAAAAGAAATTATTGTTGTTTTGTTTTATTTTGTTTCTCATTGTTTACTTAAGATGTAGCTTTAGCTATTTTTATAAACCTTGTGTAACTTCTTACAAAAATTTATTTCTTCTTAATACAATAAACCAATGATTTTGCTAGGCCTTATTTTGGATTTGGTATTATAATTCTTGTTTCAAAAAAAATGGGTCCCTCTTTTAAATAGATAAGCAGAACAGATTCTATTATCATTCTTTTCCTGCCAATATTTTTACTACCATCATTCCTTGTCTTATATACCTGTCCTGATTATATCAATTTCCTGTCTCGTATATAATTTTTTCAGCTATACCTTGACAACTCTTGAATCTTCATATCATTTTGCCTGAGAAATGTTAAGGAAGTGACGTAAATTATGTAGCCCAGAGAAGACGTAACTGGTTATTTTATGATGATCTAAAGGAAATCAAATGTGGAGTGTTCCATATGGAAACTTGAGATAGAAATGTGGTAAAGGTCTCGAATAGAATAAAGAGATGTATACTGCCAATCTGGAAACAATTACATTTAGAGAAATTTTGGGGTTATGAGATAGTTTATAGGTGTATTCAAAACTAATGAGGATATCAGAGGTCAACCTAGTTTTGAGAACTTATAAAATTTTGGTTATTGATTCTGGGGAAAACTTTTACTCTGAGGCTATGTAGAAGGTTAGTAATGGAAAAGAGAAGTTAATTGTGTTTAATAAGGATATTAAACAAGATGTTGCGAGAAAATGACTAGGGATAGAGAGAGCATAAAGTTATGGAAGTTTAGAGATTGTTGTGAAATATTTGTAGGAGAATAATATTCAAAGGTGTATGTCGAAGAAAATACGGAAGTTGATGATGAAAGATAAGTTTTGTAAGGCCTAGAGATTTAAATTAAATAATACGAGGAGAACAATTTGAACAAGTTCAAGGAATTCGTAAACGGAATTTAGAGGTTTTGGGTCAAATTTAAGACAAGGTGAAAGAACTTGGAAATTTAAATAAATGGTTAATGTTGATTCCTAAATGTGAGGGTTTTGCTTCAAGAGTGATGTTTGGAAATTGGGAATTGCCTACGGTAGTCATGGTAAGGGTTTAAGTAAAGGTTAAATTTTCATATGGAGACTGGTGAGGTAAAGATATGATTGGCAAGTTATGACCAGATGAACTTAAGAGTATCAGAAGCAGATGACTAACTCGATCTTCATTATTTTTGTGCATTAATTACCACCTCTTGAACTTCCACTTTCTAATTGAGATCCTTGACGTTCCTTATCGTGACTTTGATATTCGGAATGTAATACTAGCTGTTACCCTCCAACAAATCTTATATGCAAGACCTAGACGAGCTCACCTTCGTGTAGGTATATCATGTCCTACTAAAACCCGTCTTCTTGTACTCTATTTTCTTGATATGATTTTCTGGTCAACTGGCTAAACTATAACCTCTACCATTATACTAAATTTCTTCTTATTTCAATTAGAAATCTAGCCTTGACTCAATTCTTTCGACCCGATATGTGATGGTGTTCTGCTTATTTCCTTAGATGCTTAACCTTGTACCTTATCTGATTACTTGACCCGTTGGTTAAGAAACTTGGACTATGTAATTCCTTTCATCATTACCACCCTTATATCTTGTGCTGCTAAATTAGCCTTAGTTTTGCAAGCTTATCTATTTTCGAGCTTGGTCATGACATATTTTATTGGGTGGCCACCCACTAACATATTGTCTAATCAGAACCGGTACATGATGGTCTGATCAACCTATTGCACTTTGGTTCGCTTTTTCATGTATCAATCTACGAGAATGGAGACATAGTTAAACTTGATCCTAGAGTCTCATTCGCGACAGCCTTGACAATTCTCCTTGAAATCTTTTTATTGCCTATGAACCTCGTATTCGTACTCAGTCGAATTAAATTTAATCATGACCTGAACCTCCATCATTGGATGCTCGTGCTCATACTTTGATTTCATTGATTTCCCTTCTTGCCCAAATCTCGTTTTATCCCGAAATTGATCAACTTAGATCGTGTCAAGACAAAAATCTATTTGTGATTTGTTGTGCCTAAATTTTTAATTTTTGCCATTTTATGGAATAGTAACCTTTTAATAATTTCTTAGTTGCTTGTTAATGACCAATTTTTATATAGGATGGTAGACAGCCCTACAACATTGATGATTGTTATTTCCTTACCTTTCCAATTAGGACACCCTGGATTGTTTGTGTGTTGATACCATAGTACTGTTTTGACCTAGAATGATTAGTGTACCTAGGTGAGACTTCCAACTGCTACGATATGCCCTGACCTTGTATATTATTCCTTCAAATTGTATAATTTAGATTAAAAAAATTTAGACCTTGATTGTTAGGAAATAGGGACGTCACTCCATTAGTATCAGTTGTAGATATATATGGGTTAGTCCTTGATGTGGGAATGTGTGTCTATAAACATGTAGCTTAGGAGATTTAGGAGAGATTATAGTATCAGCCTTGATAGGATGTACTAGTCTTTGGTGAGTATAAATGTGTTATGAGAGATAGGGGCCTATATGTCTTAGTAATGCATCGTTCCTATGGTAATAGAATGTATTAATAGATGGTTAATAGGAAGATAATAGTTTGAGCATACCTATAGCCTATGATCAGTTCCTTTTCATCCTTAGTTAAGACCACTTTAAAATAGGTCCAGTCCCTTGGATATAGGTTCCAGTCTATATTCTATTGAAGTTCTATTACTGCCGTACAGCAGAGCAGTATTGGAGGTATTCCTAGATTGATACTTTTTAGATGTCCGTTTATTATTCCAGTGTTAGGAAGTGTTACCTTAGATATTGGGTAGGTTAGAGGCTCTAGAAGGAGTACTACGATCTTAAATTTCGAGGACGAAATTTTTCTAAGGTGGGTAGAGTTGTAGCACCCAGTTTCCCAAATGAGGGTAATTTTGAAATTTTATGTTTATAATTATTTTAATAATGATATTTAATTTATGATATGATTTTTGGTGATTTTAAATTATTTTAAAATTATTTAAATCAATGACTTGTGGTTTTGACGTTTTGCTAGTGAAACCCTAGAGACTGTTTGACCTAGAGCCTAACCATGTGATTATGATATTTTAATATCATTTTTGGCCTAAGGATATTTTTTGTATTTGACCTCTTTGAATTATTTTGATATTATTTTATTATTTATGATATTATTTTGGGGTTATTTGAGTCGGGTTCGAATTTCTACTCAATCCGACTTGAAACGGGGACCCGGGGGTAGTTTGACTCTAGTGGGACCCACACACTAGTTAGGCATGGCCCACATGATATTAATTTTAGTCCAAATGATAGAAATTTTTTAGTTAGAGGTTAGACTAATTATTATGGATAAGGTTAGTGTGATTAGAGACTTTAGAATGACTAATTTAGCCCCAACCAATTAGCCCTTTCCTAATACTCATAGAATAGGTTAGTGGGGGCATTTTGGACCTTACCATAATAGGACAAATAGCCTCATATGGCTAGCCACTTTGGGAGAGGATAGGCTCAAGTTCATTTCATTATTCTCATCCACACTCTCTCTCTTGTTCATCCCCAAATTCCTACAGAGCAATCCCTAGCAATTTCTCCACCAAATCCTTCCATTTCACCACCAAATCTTCTTCTTTCCTTCTCCATTCTAGCCAAGGAGGAAGCTATCCAAGTTTGGGAGGATTCGGAGCTCGTTCGTGTCACTTTGGAATCTCTACGTGTCGGTGTTGCTCCGGGAAGGCTTTTCTTCGATTCGATCTACCGGAAGGTATAAATCCCTTCTCTTTTTCATTTCCTTATGCATATAGGTCTATTTTGAACCCATAGGAATGACCCCCATGGTTGTATCTCCATTTGTGTCCATTTCGTATCCATTTGGAGGTCATAGGAGTGTCCTTTGTGTTGTGGTTGTGTCCATGTGGGAAAATCCCAAATTTGGACACACTATGTGTTGTGGTTGTGTCATTTTGGTTGTTTCCATCAACCGTCCAACACCAATCTGAACACCATTGCAGATTCGGCACTCCCATCTACCACCACCAAACACCTTCCCTACCACCTCCAGCACCACTACGTCCGGCCCCACGCCCAGGCCATCACCCCACCACAGCAAAAGAAAAAGAAAGAAGCAGAACCCTCACCTGAACACCAGCGGGCGTCATCCTCGTCGATACCGCCGAGTGCCGCCCAGACGTGTCGGACAGGCCCGTCTTCTCTTCGGGCCGTGGCCGACCGTGGCATGGCCAACCGACCGACCTCCTCACCGTCGTACGCCGCGACCACCACCGCTACGTCTCGCTCTTGGCCGAGCGCCGCTCTCCGGTGAAGAACCCCCTGGAACCCTCGTCCGTCGGCCAACCACGTGGCCATCGCTCCACGCCGGCGCCAAAAGCCGCGACGCGAGCTCCGCCCAAATCTCAGCGCCGACCACCGTAGATCCTAGCCGGCCGATCTCCTGGATCCGTCGTCGGGACCACGTGGCCACCGCCATCAGCACGCCGGTCCGCCGCGTCTACTGGCAAGCAGTCACCGACCACCCTACGCCGCCGCAACCGCGCTCCTCAGCGCTGGAGCGCCCGACCGTGCCGCCTCCACCAACTCACCGCGCCACTCCCTCCTCGCGTGGCTGCGCCGACCGCCGCGCCGCTCTCCCGTCGACGATCCCTCCGGTAATCCCCCTTTTCCCCGCCCTCTCTCTCTCTTACTTTCCCTCTTTCCATCTGACTCTCTCACTGAAAAGATTAGGAAGAGAAGAGGTGATATTAATATTATTATTATTATCAGCATTATTATTATTATTATTATTATTAAAATTATTATTATTATTATCAGCATTATTATCATTATTATTCTTATTATAAAAATTATTATTTTGTTATTATCACTTATTATTATGCTAAGTTATAGCATTATAAATGGTTTTGGAAACTATATACGACATTAAATTATTTGACAAATTTAGTTTAGCACTAAAAAGTAGTTCTAGATTTTTATGTATTGACAAAAATTATAGTTTTGACCTAAACTGATTCTCAAGTATTTATCTAAAATAGTTTTTGTCATATTTACCTACAAATAAGTTGATCAATAAAATATAGTTTTAAATATTCTTTAAATTACAGTTTGAAGAATTTTTTTTTTAGAGTTTTAAGCCTCAATAATTTTTCTTAAAGTTTTAGATAATTATGTAAAATATTTTCTTAATAAATTATTGATTTTAAAAATAATACAAAATATATTTTTCCTAGATAGTCATGATGGTTTTTTTAAATGAGTATGTATATATGTATATATATGTATATATATATATATATATATATATATATATATATATATATATATATATATATATATATATATATAAAATATATATATATATATATATATATATATATATATATATATATTTTAATATATATGTATATATATATTGTAAGTTAAAATTTACCTTTTACATAAATAAAAATCAAATCTTCCTCTTAGAATATATGGCTTCTAACCATGACTAATCACATACTTATTTCCTTCGGACTTCTTCACATCAAATATGGCTATCGAACAAAATGGAGTTCCTCGATCATTACACCACATCAGGCGTAACACCAGGCAAGACACCTTGCCTTTACTGTTTAAATTTCTTGCTCAATATCATTCATGCTTTTTCTTCATGTTGTTCTTTCAAAATTATATGTATATGCAAATTATTATATTTTATGCAATTGGCTTAGAGTTAAGGGACCACCGTACGTTTAATGTATCTCATAAACTGTCACGATGTGCCACGGGTTGTGTGTGTGTTGTGAGTCGCATATAGTTTCAGACTTGCGTACCGACCGTACATCGGTGCGTACAGGCCGTGCGTTAGGATATAACTGTCAATAGGTTGTGTAGAAGACTTGGCGGTTATTAAGGATTAAACAGTGTCGTGGAGACGACGCATGTATAGTATCATTGGGGGGAGGGGACAGTTATTAGCGTAGGGGCTACATTTTATTTTTACACACATTTTGGGCCGAGGGTGACTCTTATGAGCACTACCTTCTGTCCAAGGCCGATAGTGACTCGGATGAGCGCTACTTACTGCCACTCTTTATTTACTCTGCTGAGCCTACAGCCCCTGCGTAGAACGTTGTCCTCAAAGTGCATATCACGTAGAATGGTTAGGAACCTTTACTCATGCATACTTTTCTGTTGAGCTTATTTATTCAGTTTATTGGCATGATATTATGTGTCTTGTTACGTCCCTCTGAGGACCTGGTTATCTCTTTAGGTGTGTGTTTCGTGATGTTTTGTAGGTGTTCTAGCTAAGGCCATTCTTTCCTTCGTGATGATTGCTTTTGGACTCGTCATTTGCTCCGCTCGACCAATCACTTTCTTTGTATATTTCTTCTCTATTTAAAATTGGTTGGTAGTGGACTTTGTCTCCGCCCAACTATTGTGTACATGGCAAACTCAAAATTGCTTTATATCATTATTTATCTTTGTGGATGAGATTTAGTACCGTAGCTTTCTACATTTACAGCTTATGTATACATACGAGCTGTATATTTACTCGTATGTATACAGCTGGCATGATGCGTATCTAGTCTCAAGTATTTGGGACTGGGACGTTACATGTTTTTGTGGTGGCCCATGCAGGTCGAGTTTGTCACTTCGGTTACGTAATTGTATCGATGTGGGCCTGCAATATAGGATTAGAGTCTAGAATCTCATCCACCTACTTGACATCCTTTCTTGACTTCAAATTTTGAACTCTCGTTCGACCTCCTGGATTTGCATCCTGCTTGAATTCCTCCTACCGTAAATTCTTATCTTTCGTGCTTAGTGACAGTTAGAAAGATGACTACACTACTATATACTTATTGGTCAACCATATGGCTAGAAGGGTTACATTGGCAATTGGAATACATTTAAGACTCTAATGGAATCAAAAAGACTTTTTTTTATAAAAAAAGTATGATTTACTTATTAGTAATTTATAAAATAGGATATCTAAGGAAGTTGTAATCTTAAGATTTCTAAGTAGTGATCATAAGAGGATTGATAGGATTTTATTTTTTATGCTGCAGAAAAATAGTTGGAACCTATACACAATTGATTTAAGAAATTGTTTTGATTTTCGAATTTTGATATTTATGATCTATTGGATTATAGCTATACGTCTTTGAGCAAATATAAAACTGATTTCAATTTTAAGTTGTGATATTTATGATTTATTGAAAAGTTATAAATTTGGTTTGAAAACGATATTGGATTTTAAATGTAGCGGTAGATATTTTTCCCGTACAACTTGCGATTTGTATGTTTCTTAAATTTCAAATTTTAAGTGGAAGCAGCAATTTTTTTTATTTTGGGTTTAAAATATTTTGGAAGATATAAAAATAATTTTTGAGGAAGATTTTCAAAAATTTTAAATTGTGGCATGTGATTATTGATTTACAAATCTATTTAGATTTTGAGTAAAAAAAAAGGGTTTTGATTGAGATTATCAATAATTGGCTTTTAAAAAAAAGTCGAATTAGGGTTGATAAGTGCATTAAGATATTGAACTTCAATTTTGAAATTGTTTTTCTTGCTAAGAGTCTTTCTGTAGTTATTTGAAAAATTTTGGGTTTTAAAATTTTGATTTATTATGAGATTTTATGGATTCGAGAATTATGAACTCTTGATTTCAATAGTTGGATTTGAACGTTAAGTTTTGGAAAATGTTAGTAGTAACATGGTAAAAGTTACTTTGAGATTATTAAAGGAAATAAAATTGTTAGCCATAATTTAATTGGGCAGCTTAGAGTAAATACAATTTTGGTGGTTTATTGGTTTTTTTAAAAAAAAATTTAAGAGACTTTCTGAGGAAACTCCGGTTAAATTTTTTTTACCACTTAGATAACTCTAATGAGTTAGGAATATTCCATACTAATTGCCATATCCCCCACGACCATGATAGTAGTGTACACAAGTGTGGTTAGTCATCTCCAAGATCATATGGTTATATTCCAATCTTGACTCCCTCGACATTCCCTCAAACCTAGATTTTATCGTGACTTTCTAACCATTTGAAACTTGAGAAATAATTGGATTGCTCCTTGATCATACCCCATCAAGTGGCTATCACATCTCTAGAAATTGTATTCCTAACTTATTTTACCTTGATCTACTAGAATCAAATTATCTTTATTTCATACTTTAACTTGGTCATTTATTTTGTGCCACTACCAAAATACACTCAATTAGCGACGGATATTTCGCGACGGAAATTTTTCGTCGGTGTTAGCGACGGCTTCGTGGCCGCTCAGCGACTGAGTACCGACTACACGCCTTTGCCATTTTTTATTTTAATTTTAGGGGGAGGAACGGTCGCACGTCCGTCGCTAGACTGTCGGTGTTATAGCGACGGATCCCCAGTCGTCGCTACGTAGTCGATTATTTGGCGGGAATTGTGTAGAGAATTGGTGGAACATATTTTCGACTACGTAGCGACGGATATTCAGTCGGATAATCAATAATAGCGACTACGTGGCGACGGATTATGAGCAGTCGCTATTCCGTCGCTAAATTTATGTTCCAGACTTAAATGAAAAGGCGGAGGGAACTTTTAGCATTCCTCCCAAATTTAATCTCTCTCTCTCTCTCTCTCTCTCTCTCTCTCTCTCGCGCGCGCGGCTTCGGTGAACGGCGTCGGCGTCCTCTCCTCTCTCTCTTCCGAAGGTAATCCCCTCTCTCTCTCTCTCTCGATCTCTCTCTCTCTCTCTCTCTGTGTCGCGGTGTCGACGTAGGGGCAGCGGGGCGGCGGGCTTGGGGACATTCGGGCTTAGGGCGGGGGCGTCGGGGGCTGGGCGGCTGGCTTGGGGCGGGGGCGTCGGGGGCTGGGCGGCGGGCTTGGGGCGGGGGCGGCGGGGGCTGGGCGGCGGGCTTGGGACGGGGGCGTCGGGGGCTGGGCGGCGGGCTTGGGGCGGGGGGCATCGGGGGCTGGGCGACGGGCTTGGGGCGGGGGGCGTCGGGGCTGGGCGGCGGGCTTGGGGTGGGGGCGTCGGGGGCTGGGCGGCGGGCTTGGGGCGGCGGGCTTTGGTCGGGGGCAGCGGGGGGCTTTGCTTATCAAATTCATCTGAGTTTATATATTGGCTAAATAATATGTTATCCATATTGGGTGTTATCCATTAGTTTGGTGGTGTTTGGATTAATAAATGTGAATATGGAGTTTGGGTTCATGGTGTATATGTTCACTGTGTCAAGGACAGTGCGAGTTCTTCATCTGCATAAGTCAGTTGTGTGCTTCTAAATAGATGTATATATCTATACATCTAACTGTGATATACATATATATGTGTATGTGTGCTTTAGAGAGTGAGGAATGAAAGGCAGGCCTACCATGCCTATTAGCATGCAGGACGGCTTGGGGTGTAATATGTGATTGTAGACATGGTAGGAATTATAGGTAATTAATGCTAGTGTGACTAGACTAAGGTAGTGCTTGCTAGATAATAAGGACACTCTAGTATCCTAACCAAGTTAATTTTAGACTAGATATTTAGGATATAGCTCCCATATCCTAGAAGTGGACTCTTGCAATTTAGAAATAGATAGATTGACTCAGTTTGGTATCGGTATCGCACTATCGGTATCGGTATCGGTATCGCACTATCGGTCAAGGTTCACAATATCGGTATCGGAATCGGTTTCGGACTATTCCTATGAGTATTGGTATCGACGATATCAGTAGTATCGGCGGTATCGTATCGGAGTATCGGACTTTGCTATCGAAAAACAAATAATTGTTAATAAATTATTTATATTTAAAAACATATATTTTATACATTTAAGCATAATTTTAAGTATTTCAGCGTTATTTCTTAGTAGTTGTCACGACCCGCTACCCAAATTGTTGGGCCAGGCCGAGTCATGCCCAGCCTACGTTGAGATAAAACGTAGTAAGCTGTTCTAAAGACAACAGGATAAGACTAAATGTGCTAACAGTTCTATAAGTGGAATAAAGTCATAAATGCTCCAAACATAAAAGTCGTCTCATATATAGAAATAAGTCCAAAGTACAAGTGATCTGAAATGTAAAACTGGATACATGTCCAGTTACAAAATATGTAGCCTAATACATGACTAATCTCAAACTGTCTAAAGCAAAAAGACAACTAGGCGAGGTTCCCCGCAGGAACATCCTCGTAAAGCAAAGCCGGGTCCTCGGCAGTATCTCCATAATATGTGTCGCAGAGTAACTCCTCCTCAGTAAGGACACCTACAACGTTATCCTGTCAGGACGGGAGCAAGTACTGAATCTAACAAACATATAATACTGATCATGTGATGAAAAGAAATAACATATCAAGTTTGTTCAGTTTTTTTTGGTACATTTTATCATGGCAATAAATATTCATTTTAAAGTTTAAAACTGTAGTAGGTGAGTGATCAGTCAATAGGTAATCAGGATGTACAACGGTACATGTCAATTTTATGATGTGCACATACGTACACATAACGGCATCGGTGTATATCCATACACAAATGCGGGACCAGACATACGACACAGATACATATAGAATGTAACGGTGCTCGGTAAATACATACGGAGAAGGGGGTCATGATCACGTACACTACTAGTAGTTTCCCCTTGATCCGTTATTTAAGCATGTGAGAGATATGAGATACGGTATAAACATGGTAGAGACTGAAAGTAATACAACATGTAAAGTTCTAACTTGCTACCCCAAGGATCAGCATTTAACATGGTTGGTAAATCACAGTTTATTGTTATAGCAGTATGTAAAGTTCGTAGAAAGTACTTGCCTCTAGTAAAGCAAAGCAAAACAAGCTGCGATAAAAGTGCTATGGATGTCCGGTAACTCGTCACTGTAGAAATAAATACATAAACTTAGCTTTTACACTAAGCTAAAATACTAGGACACTAATTGGTACGACACGACTTGTGACTGGACACCTAGCCAAAATGATGACTTTGGCATAGGAGACCAATGTGGGGTGACACACTACTTTAACTAACTTTCTAAGGTCTTTACACTAGTGAGGGGTGGGGTTCAACACGGCTAAAACTCAAAATAACACAAAAAGCTATAAGTCATAATTAATCAATAAATAAATCAAATGATCATTGTGTTCTAACAATTTTAGAGATAGACAAAAAGCCTAGTTTTACTTAAAGTAAAGTACCAAAGTGATCCTTGTTAATCATAGAAATTTATTATAATTTTTCTGAAATTTATTAACCAGTACAAGTATTTTATAAAAATCAGTTTTCCTAAGTATACAGAAAATGAGTTTTGGTTCCACATGCCAAACTAGTGGCAAAACAGTAAATTAAATACTACAAAAATTATACTAAATTAGCTAAAGTAACATAGTATCTAAATACCATTTTTCCAGAATTTTAACAGTAATCTAAGTATTTTCAGAAATCCAAAAACAGCATTGCACACAATTGAAATTAATTAATTAATTATCTGTGTATTTTTGTCCATGTATATAATTTGAACCAAAGTTCAAATACAGGACCCAAGGCCATGAATCAAGTCCAATATGACTTGTACAGGTCTTGAATGTGTGAAAACACATTTGGGCCCAAAAACTCGTGCTAGACTTGGACACCAAATGGTTGCAGTAATTTAATTACACTAAAATACAAATTGGTAAAAAGTGCAAAATAAATATTAATATTTTAATAAGACAAAATTATAAAAATATGATAAGTATATTTGCATAGAAAAATAACTTACTCTAAGTATAGTGAAATACATATGTAAAATGGTATACATAAATAATAATATATATATATACATAAATATATGGATGTTTACATAATGGATATATATATGTTAAAATATTACATATATATATATATATATATTTTATATATATATATATATATATATATATATATATATATATATATATATATATATATATATATATATATATATATATATATATATATATATATATATATATATATATATATGTGTGTGTAAGAAAATACCTAACCATAATATATATATATATAATATATATATATATATATATATATATATATATATATATATATATATAAATATATATATATATATATATATATATATATATATATACAATAATGTATACATAAATATATATATACACAAGAAAATATATACATATATATATATATGTACATATGTGTACACAATACATATATATATATATATATATATATATATATATATATATATATATATATATATATATATATAAGTACTAAAATGAAGTATATATATATATATATATATATATATATATATATATATATATATATATATATATATATATATATATATATATATATATATAAAATATATATATATATATATATATATAAGAAAAAAATAGCATATATATATACATAATAATACATATATTTATATACAAATATATGTATACATATATATAATTATATATATATAAAACAAAACAAAAGAAAAAGAAAAAAGAAAAAAGAAAAGAAAAAGGAAAAGAGATAATAGCACACAGGGGGGTTCGAACCCTGCCCACAGAAGGGGGGGTTTGATACTGCTGCGCTGGCCAGTGGGCCAGTTGGCCCGCTGTGTTAGGATTAGGAGTAGGTTAATTTTATTTAGGTTTTAAGTGATTGAATGATAAAAAAATATATAATACAGTCATGTGTCCTGACAGTTAGGGACACAGGTATTTACGTGTCTGGGTCGATTCGACACGCACGACACGAGTTTCACGTGTCCAGTTCCACACTCGTGCTCGCCAGGACACGGCGAACAACATAGGTGGACACGAGCCTCACACGACACGGTTTGATACAATTACTCACGTGCCCGATCGTCGAAGGGGGGTTTCGGGGGTCGTGGACGGCGGAGGAGACGTCGGGACGGCGGCGCTCCGGTGGCGCTGCACTCAGCTCGTCGGGGCACGTCGAATGGTGGCGGTTGTGGGCGGTGGCGCTCGTCGGGGGGCGTTCGTCGGAGATAGGGCTACGGCTAGGGTTTTTCGCCGGAGTTGGGGCTCTACGGTGGTCGGGGGTATTCGTGGTGGTCGTGGTGGGTTAGGGCTCGGTCTGGGGTATCGAAGAGGGGGTTTTATAAGGGGTTAGGGAGGTTCTAGGTCGGTCGGGGCAGCCAAAAATGGCGGGGGGTCAGCCGACGTCGAGTCGTCGGACAGTCGGGGGCAGGGATGGGTAGGTTAGGGTTTTCAGTTTGGCCCCCTAATTTTAGGAAATTACACACAGGCTCCTAACAGAGTATGAATGCAAATATAATTTGCATTCCACATATTAAAATAATTTAAATAATTATAAAACTGTATTAAAACAATTCTAATAATTACAAATTGATATTAAAACATTTAAATAAATTACAAAATAATATTTTTAATATATAAAATTCATTTAAAAATCATTTAAAAATTCTAAAAAAATTCCTAAAAATCTAAATAATTATTTTAAGGCTAAATTGACACTAAAAATTAATTAACACTAATTAAAATGAAATTTGAAAAACAGGGGCTTACAAGTCTTTTCTCCTTGAAAAATTTTGTCCTCGAAATTCACAAGGATTGAAGACCCGACAATATTCTAACATAGCAAGCAATGCAATAAAATGACTAGGGCTGCGATCGAAACTAACCTCTAAGGTATCAAACGGAAACGGGTGGTTCCCTCGCAGCGGTTGGATCGAACAAGTAAGGGTATCTCTCCCTCATATCCAACTCCCTCTTCCAAGTAGATTCACCTGGGGAGTGACGGCTCCAAGCTACTCGTACTAGGGGTATAACCTTGTTCCTCAGCCTCTTCTCTCTCCTGTCCAATATCTCCACTGGCTGCTCAGAAACTGTAAGGCTCGGTCCGACCTCCAACTCTGAATGATCTAGCAATGACTGGGGTCTAGAACATATCTCCTCAGCAGAGATACGTGAAAGACATCGTCAACTCCTGCTAGGTTTGGTGGACGTGCAACCCTGTAAGCTACCTCTCCGATCCTGCCAAGTACCTCGAACGGCCCAATGTATCTGGGGCTCAGCTTCCCTCCTCGTCCGAACCGGATCGTCCCTCTAGTAGGTGATATCTTCACTAGCACCATATCACCATCTGCGAACTCCATCGGTCTGCGACTAGCATTAGCCCAGTGTTTCTGCCTATCCTGAGCTACTCTGAGCTTGTCTCTGATCATCCCGACTTTCTCTGCTGCATCCGTGATCATCTCTGGCCCAAGCATAACTCTGTCTCCGACATCATCCCAAAAGAGCGGTGTGCGGCATCGTCGTCCATAAAGCGCCTCGAAAGGAGACATACCGATACTGGCTTGGTAGCTGTTATTGTATAAAAACTCTACCAAGTGCAGATGGCTCTCTCATGATCCTCCAAAGTCCAGCATGCAGGTCCTTAGCATATCCTCCAGTGTCTGTATCATCCTCTCGGACTGCCTATCTGTCTGCGGGTGGTACGCCGTACTGAACTTGAGCCTACTGCCCAACTTCTCCTGCAAGCTCCTCCAGTAGTGGGATATGAATCTGCTGTCTCTGTCTGACACGATGCTCACTGGCACTCCGTGTAGGCGAACTATCTGCTGTATGTATAGCTCTGCCAACTTCTCGGTAGAAAGCCCCACCTTGAAGGGTATGAAGTACGCACACTTCGTCAGCCTGTCTACGATGACCCAAATGTCATCCTTTCCTCCTTGGGAACGAGGAAGCCCTGAGACGAAGTCTATCATAATATGTTCCCACTTCTACTCGAAAATGGGTAACGGCTGCAACAAACCAGCTGGCCTCTGGCGCTCCGCCTTGACCTGCTGGCAAACTAGGCATCTCGAGATGAAACGTGATACATACCTCTTCATTCCGTGCCACCAAAGATGTTCCTGCAAGTCACGGTACATCTTGTTAGCACCAGGGTGAATAGAATATCTCGATCAGAGTGCCTCCTGCAAGACTGCCTCTGCCAGCTCTCCCTTTGGCACGCACAATCGGCTGCCATGCCTCAAGGATCCATCTTGTGCTATAGTGAAGTCATCTAGCAATCCAGCTAAAGCCTGGGGTCGAAGTCTGCGAAGGCTCTCATCTGTAGACTGTGCCTTCCGGATCTGCTCCATCAAACCTGACTGAATGTCAAGCGCCATCATCTGTATCACTGATCCTGGCCGAACTAGCTCGATACCGAGCTTCTCCAGATCCTTCCGTAAATGCCGATCTATCATCAGATACCATGCCATCGGATGCCTGCTCAGCGCATCCGCCACCACATTTGCCTTTCCGGGATGATACTGTAAATCGATGTCGAAGTCTTTCATCAACTCCGACCATCGTCTTTGCCTCATGTTCAGCTCTTTTTGCGTGAACACATACTTCAAGCTTTTGTGGTCAGTAAGATCTCCACACGCTCTCCGTATAAGTAATGTTTCCATAACTTGAGTGCAAAGATCACCGCAGCTAACTCGAGGTCATGGGTAGGATAATTCCTCTCATGAGTCCGCAATTGCCTAGATGCATAAGCAATCACTTTCCCATGCTGCTGTAGGACACATCCTAGCCCCTTCCCAGAAGCATCGCTGTAAGTGGTGAAACCTCCAGAACCTGAAGGTAATGTCAGAACTGGAGCGGTCGTCAGCCTCCTCTTCAGCTCCTCAAACGCTGCCTGGCAGTCCTCTGACTAGATGTACTCTGCGTCCTTCCGCGTCAGCTTCGTCATGGGTTCAGCTATCCTAGCAAAGTCCTGGACGAACTTTCTATAATAGCCTGCTAAACCCAGAAAGCTCCTGATCTCTGAAACTGACGTCGGAGCCTTCCACGTCTCAACTGCAGCAATCTTCCTGGGATCTACCGAGATTCCATCTCCAGTAACCACATGGCCGAGAAACTCCACTCGGTCTAAAAAGAACTCGCACTTCGGCAATTTGGCAAACAATCTCTCCTGCCTCAGAATCCCCAAAACTATTCGCAAGTGCTCTGTATGCTCCTCTGGCGTCTTCGAGTATATCAGGATGTCGTCGATAAACACTACGACGAACTTATCCAGATACTAGTGAAATGTCTTATTCATCAAGTTCATAAAGACAGCTGGCACATTTGTGAGACCAAATGGCATCACCAGGAACTCGTACTGCCCGTACTTCGTATTGAATGCCGTCTTCTGGATGTCTGCTGGCCTAACCTTCACCTGGTGGTACCCGGATCTCAAATCTATCCTGGAAAACACCTTCGCCCCACTCAACTGGTCGAACAAATCATCTATCCTGGGCAGAGGATATTTGTTCTTGATGGTGATGGCATTCAAGGCCCGGTAGTCAATACACAACCGGACTGTACCATCCTTCTTAGGCACAAAAAGCACTGGCGCTCCTCATGGAGAAGCATTGGATCGAATGAAACCCTTTTTCAACAGGTCATCAATCTGCTCTTTCATCTCTATGGCCTCCTTGGGATTCACTCTATAGCAAGCCCGGGATACTGGTGATGAACCCGGCACTAAATCTATAGTGAACTCCAGATCTCTGTCAGGCGAAAGCCCTGGAAGATCCTTTAGGAATATATCCATAAACTCCCTAATGATAGGGTGTGGCGGTGCTGCGTCCCCGGCTGTAGCACAACAGTTCGGCTCTAGGCTGATCTCCGGCCCTGTCCTCCTGACACTGAATGGTGTTGTGCCTGGGGGAATGAACAAAATACTACCCTCATGACAATCTATAGATGCATGGGCATAGCTAAGCCAGTCCATCCCCAATATGATATCATAACCGGAGAGTGGCATCACAAAGAATCGTCCCTCGAACTCTCTCCCGGCTATCATAATAGAGCATCTATAGCTAGCTCTAATAGGCACTGGTCCTCCTCCCGTCATTACTCTACTAATCTCCGTAGTAGGTGTAGATACTAAGTGATGTTCATGCATAAACTCTAATGACAGGAAGCTATGAGATGCACCAGAATCAAAAAAGTATAGAGCTAGAAAAGTATACAAATAAACATGACCTGTGATGATGTCAGCTAAGTAATCTGGCTCCGAAACCTGCTCCGGCTCCGGCTCAAGAGCTAGACTATAAACCCTCCCCTGAGGTCCCTTCTGCTGCTGCAAATGCTGCCCAAACCTCTGCTGCTGATTCGGGAGTGGTCCTCTAGTCTTTGCTACTGGGCACTCTCGAAGCTGATGGGTGGCAGACCCACAAGCCAAATACTGCCCCAACTTCTTCCTGCAGATGGAAGCGTCGTGGCCTACCCTCTTGCAGAATACACAAAAACCTCCCTTCGGCTGCTGTCGGGGTCCCGGGGCTCTAACTGGCGGGGTCGGGTGATGTGATGTAGGGGGAAGGTAAGTCTGCTGGGGTGACGTCGGTGCTCTCTGCTGGAAAGCCTGACGCTTGGACGGTCCCTCATGATGTACAGAAGCCGGCCTCTTGCATGACAGAAGACGCTCCTCGATGCTCCGGGCCAACTCTAGGCTTTGGTAGTAGTCAGTCGTACCGTTCGCCACTATAAGAATGCCAATGTCTGGAACTAGACCATGGCAAAACCTACGGGTCATCTCCTCTGGATCTGCAACCAGACTAGGAGCAAAACGGCTCAGGCGACTAAACTCTGCCGCATACTCATCAACAGAACGGTTCCCATGCTGGATGTTCTGGAATCGTAGTCCCATGGCTACTCTAGCAGTGGTCGAGAAGAATTTCTTCTTGAACTGGGTCTTGAACTGATCCCAAGTAGCTCTCCCTCTTGCAAACAACGGCTCATTCCGGAACCAAACCCCTGCTAGGTCTATCAGCAGAAATCCTGCTGCCTCGAGCTGGAGGTCATCCGGCATCCTAACTCCCAGAAGCTTCCTCTCTACCGAATCTAGCCAGTCATCTGCTACTACTATGCCATCAGTCCCTGAGAACTCCTTGGGATTCAGATCCATGAAGTCCTTGATCGTCCCCGCTCTCTGCCGTAGCTCTACATGTGGTGGGACCACGGGACGTCCCTCAGAACGCTCCATGCTCTGGCGGAGTAGGGTAGTCTGCTCCTAATGGGTTGTTAGGAACCCCTGGATCAGAGTGAGCAGCTGGTTCCCGTCGAGTGTGACGGAAGCCTGGGTGGGTATAGTGATAGGGGGTGGTGGAAGTATAGGGTCCTGCTGGGCCTGTGATGTGGAAGGTGGTTGTGGTATCTGGGTTTGTGGATTTATGGAGTGGGGGAATGTGGTAGGTGGAGGTGTATCAGTTGACTGGTCAGCTGACTGGATAAGGAGGGCCCCATTCTCAGGTGTAACATACTGGGATGAACGAGTAAGCACCATCTAAATTACAAATAAAAAGGACTTATAAGGACTTGTTAAAGTAAGCAATCATAGGCAAGAAAATCTAATTATAATAGCAAGCATGTGATGTTTTCCTATGTTGCAATCCTAGCATTCCTCTAGATGTTCTAAGCGTCATTCCTAATATTGTCTAATTACCTTAAGTTCCTAATTACAGGCATGCTTGGTACAATAACGTAACCAAACAGTTTAGTCAGGACCTGCATGGGCCACCACTAAAAATATGTCATGACCCGCTACCCAAATTGTTGGGCCAAGCCGAGTCATGCCCAGCCTACGTTGAGATAAAACGTAGTAAGTTGTTCTAAAGACAACAGGATAAGACTAAATATGCTAACAGTTCTATAAGTGGAATAAAGTCATAAATGCTCCAAACACAAAAGTCATCTCATATATAGAAATAAGTCCAAAGTACAAGTGATCTGAAATATAAAACTGGATACATGTCCAGTTACAAAATATGTAGCCTAATACTTGACTACTCTCAAACTGTCTAAAGCAAAAAGACAACTAGGCGAGGTTCCCCACAAGAACATCCTCGTAAAGCAAAGCCGGGTCCTCGGCAGTATCTCCATAATATGTGTCGCAGAGTAACTCCTCCTCGGTAAGGACACCTACAACGTTATCCTGTCAGGACGGGAGCAAGTACTGAATCTAACAAACATATAATACTGATCATGTGATGAAAAGAAATGACATATCAAGTTTGTTCAGTTTTTTTTGGTATATTTATCATGGCAATAGATATTCATTTTAAAGTTTAAAACTGTAGTAAGTGAGTGATCAGTCAATAGGTAATCAGGATGTACAGCGGTACATGTCAATTTTTTGATGTGCAGATACGTACACATAACGGCATCGGTGTATATCCATACACAAACGCGGGACCAGACATACGACACAGATACATATAGAATGTAACGGTGCTCGGTAAATACATACGGAGAAGGGGGTCATGATCACGTACACTACTAGCAGTTTTCCCTTAACCCGTTATTTAAGCATGTGAGAGATATGAGATACGGTATAAACATGGTAGAGGACTGAAAGTAATACAACATGTAAAGTTCTAACTTGCTACCCTATGGATCAGCATTTAACATGGTTGGTAAATCACAGTTTATTGTTATAGCAGTATATAAAGTTCGTAGAAAGTACTTACCTCTAGCAAAGCAAAGCAAAACAAGCTACGATAAAAGTGCTATGGATGTCCGGTAACTCGTCCCTGTAGAAATAAATACATAAACTTAGCTTTTACACTAAGCTAAAATACTAGGACACTAATTGGTACGATACGACTTGTGACTGGGCACCTAGCCAAGATGATGACTTTGGCATAGGAGACCAATGTGGGGTGACACACTACTTTAACTAACTTTCTAGGGTCTTTACACTAGTGAGGGGTGGGGTTCAACACGGCTAAAACTCAAAATAACACAAAAAGCTATAAGTCGTAATTAATCAATAAATAAATCAAATGATCATTGTGTTCTAACAATTTTAGAGATAGACAAAAAGCCTAGTTTTACTTAAAGTAAAGTACCAAAGTGATCCTTGTTAATCATAGAAATTTATTATAATTTTTCTGGAATTTATTAACCAGTACAAGTATTTTATAAAAATCAGTTTTCCTAAGTATACAGAAAATGAGTTTTGGTTCCACAAGCCAAACTAGTGGCAAAACAGTAAATTAAATACTACAAAAATTATACTAAATTAGCTAAAGTAACATAGTATCTAAATACCATTTTTCCAGAATTTTAACAGTACTCTAAGTATTTTCAGAAATCCAAAAACAGCATTGCACACAATTGAAATTAATTAATTAATTATCTGCGTATTTTTGTCCATGTATATAATTTGAACCAAAGTTCAAATACAGGACCCAAGGCCATGAATCAAGTCCAATATGACTTGTACAGGTCTTGAATGTGTGAAAACACATTTGGGCCCAAAAACCCATGCTAGGCTTGGATACCAAATGGTTGCAGTAATTTAATTATACTAAAATACAAATTGGTAAAAAGTACAAAATAATATTAATATTTTAATAAGGCAAAATTATAAAAATATGATAAGTATATTTACATAGAAAAATAACTTACTCTAAGTATAGTGAAATACATATGTAAAATGGTATACTAATATATATATACATAAATATATGGATATTTACATAATGGATATATATATGTTAAAATATTACATATATATGTGTACACAATACATATATAAAATATATATATATATATATATATATATATATATATATATATATATATATATATATATATATATATATATATATATGTGTGTACACAATACATATATATATATATATATATATATATATATATATGTGTATACACATATACACAATATATATATATGTGTATACACATATACACATATATACATATATATATATATATATATATATATATATATATATATATATATATATATATATATATATATATGTATATATGTGTACACAATATATGTATATATGTATATATGTGTACACAAAAAAAATATATATATATATATATATATATATATGTATATATGTGTACACAATACATATATATATATATGTGTACACAATACATATATATATATATAAAGTACTAAAATGAAGTATATATATATATAAGAAAAAAACAGCATATATATATACATAATATAGTATATATAATAATACATATATTTATATACAAATATATGTATACATATATATAATTATATATATAAAACAAAACAAAAAGAAAAAGAAAAAGGAAAAGAAATAACAGCACACAGGGGGGGTTCGAACCCTGCCCACAGAAGGGGGGTTTTGATACTGCTGCGCTGGCCAGTGGGCCAGTTGGCCCGCTGTGTTAGGATTAGGAGTAGCTTAATTTTATTTAGGTTTTAAGTGATTAAATGATAAAAAAAATATAATACAGTCCTGTGTCCTGACAGTTAGGGACACAGTATTTACGTGTCTGGGTCGATTCGACACGCACAACACGAGTTTCACGTGTCCAGTTCCACACTCGTGCTCGCCAGGACAGGGCGAACAACATAGGTGGACACAAGCCTCATACGACACGGTTTGACACAATTACTCACGTATCCGGTCGTCGAAGGGGGGTTTCGGGGGTCGTGGACGGAGGTGGAGACGTCGGGACGGCGGCGCTCCGGTGGCGCTGCACTCAGCTCGTCGGGGCGTGTCGAATGGTGGCGGTTGTGGGCGGTGGCGCTCGTCGGGGGGCTGGACGAGCGTTCGTCGGAGCTAGGGCTACGGCTAGGGTTTTTCGCCGGAGTTAGGGCTCTACGGTGGTCGGGGGTGTTCGTGGTGGTTGTGGTAGGTTAGGGCTCGGTTTGGGGTGTCGAAGGAGGGGTTTTATAAGGGGTTAGGGCGGTTCTAGGTCGGTCGGGGGCAGCCGGAAATGGCGGGGGGTCAGCCGACGTCGAGTCGTCGGTCAGTCGGGGGCAGGGATGGGTAGGTTAGGGTTTTCAGTTTGCCCCCCTAGTTTTAGAAAATTGCACACAGGCTCCTAACAAAGTATGAATGCAAATATAATTTGCATTCCACATATTAAAACAATTTAAATAATTTCAAAACTGTATTAAAACAATTTTAATAATTGTAAATTGATATTAAAACATTTAAATAATTACAAAATGATATTTTTAATATATAAAATTCATTTAAAAATTATTTAAAAATTCTAGAAAAATTTTTAAAAATCTAAATAATTATTTTAAGGCTAAATTGACACTAAAAATTAATTAACACTAATTAAATGAAATTTAAAAAACAGGGGGCTTATTGTAGTTTTGAAATTATATGAAATAGTAGTCACCCTTACCTATTGGTTTTGTCGAATTGACCGAAAAAAAGACCTCCAATGTCGGTATCGGTCAATATTTGGTATCGGTCGGTATCGGATCGGAACATGCCAAACCGTATCGGTATCGGCCGTATCGGATCGGTATCGGCCGATACTTTAAACCATGCTATCGATATCGAACTATCGGTATCAGTATCGGTATCGCACTATCGGTATCGGTATCGCACTATCGGTATCGAACTATCGGTATCGAACTATCGGTATCGGTATCGGTATCGCACTATCGGTATCGGTATCACACTATCGGTATCGAACTATTATAACAACTGTATTTAGATTTTTTTCTTCTCGAGCTAGAATACTAGCAGATCCACCAGTTACATGATTATATACTAATTCTATTTAGTTTGTCTTACTATACAGATTTTTACATCTAATCTGTGATGGATCGTTATTTCGTTGATCGTATATAGATGTACAAACGACAACACGAGTACAGAATAGGTGTGAGTAACGATTTTCAGGCAGGCATGGAAGTGTTTCTTAAGTATGCCATGAGCAAAGCTCAGTTTATGGACGATAACAAAATCAAGTGTCCATGTCGTAATTGTCGCAATAGACGTTACGAAGAAGTAGTGAGTGTAAGAGATCATTTGACCCGTAAGGGTTTCGTACGTGATTACGGCCTGTGGTCATCGCAAGGTAAACTATATGCCGAAAGACAGGTTGCGAATGCTGCTACTTATGCTTTTGATGATAATGCTGCAGCGGATTTTGTCGTCGATGACGACGAATGCTCCGTTGATTATGGGGACGTGCAGAACCTTGTACGAGATATGGTGGACGACACGGCAGCGCCTAATTTTGATCCAGAGGATCCTAATCTCGAGGCGAAGGAGTTCTATGATATGTTTCAGGATGCTGAAACTTCTTTATATCCTGGTTGCGATCCATATTCCGTACTGTCAGTGACGATGCGGTTGTTGAACATAAAGTCCGATTTTAACTTGCCATAAACTTGCTATGATCGGATTACACAACTAATGAAGGAGGTATTACCGAAGGAATTAAAAGAGCTTCCAAAAAACTTCTACAAGTCGAAGATAATGGTCCGACAACTAGGACTAGGGTACGACAAGATAAATTGTTGTCGCAACGGATGCATGTTGTACTACAAAGAGAACGAGGATGTAAAAAGTTGCCGCTTCTGTAATGCGGATCATTACAAGGAAGTCAGGAAAAAAAAAAGTCAACTAGAAAATGACGTCCTTACAAGTATATGCATTACTTGTCGATCACGAAGCACTTGCAGAGGATGTATATGTCTCAGAATACAGCAGAACACATGACGTGGCACAACGAAGAACGCACAAAGGACGATGGAGAATTGTCACATCCTTCGGATGGAGAGGCATGGAAATATTTCGATTTTTGCCATCCAGATTTTGCTGCAGAGCCCAGAAATGTACGCATGGGCTATGTTCTGATGGATTCGCCCCTTTCAGGCAGTCGGGATCTCAATACTCCTGCTGGCCGGTCATTCTGACCCCTTACAATCTGCCACCATGGATGTGTATGAAGACTCCTTATATGTTCTTGACAGCTATCATACCGGGTCCCAAAAATTCGACGAAGAATATCGATATATATTTACAGCCGTTGGTGGATGAGCTAAAACAGCTGTGGGAGATCGGCGTCACGACGTATGATATTTCCAGGAAACAGAACTTTCAGATGAGAGCTTCACTGATGAGGACAATCAATGATTTTCCCGCATACGGTATGCTGTCGGAATGGAGTACTCATGGCACCCTGTCTTGTCCGATATGCATGCAAAGTAGTAAGGCGTTCCGCCTTAAGCATGGAGGAAAAACTTCTTTCTTTGATTGTTATCGTCAATTTCTGTCCGCGAGTCATCCTTGGAGAAAGAACAAGGACGCATTCAGAGCTGAAAAACAAGAATTTTCTCATCCGCCTGCCAGATTGTCGGGATACGATATTTGGGAAGATGTAAAGGATTTGTCCACTGTAATGGAAGATCCACGGAACAATCGTGTCGATGGGTTCGAACAAACCCATAACTGGACCAAACGGAGTATCTTCTGGGACTTGCCTTATTGGAAAGATAATCTTATAAGGCATAATCTTGATGTTATGCATATTGAAAAGAATGTGTTCGATAATGTCTTCAATACCGTCATGGACATTAAAGGAAAGACGAAGGACAATCCAAAAGCAAGACAAGACATTGCCGAGATATGCAAGCGTCCTTATCTGAACTTGATACAAAGGGGAGCTGCAGGAAATTAAGTAAGCCGATAGCACAATACACATTGAGCAAGGAAGATAGATTAATAATCTGCAAGTGGGTATCTAATTTAAGATTTCCCGACGGCTATGTGTCGAATTTGTCTAGATGCGTTGACCTCAATGAACGCAAGCTAACGGGAATGAAGAGTCATGACTGCCACGTGTTTATGGAAAGATTACTGTCCATTGCTTTGAAAGAGTTGTTGCCTTCTGCTGTATGGGTTCCGTTGGCCATACTATCAATATTTTTTAGGGATATTTGTTCAACTAAGTTGACTGTGCAACACATGGTTGAACTTGAGGAGAAGATTATCTTAACAATTTGCAAGTTGGAGAAAATATTTCCTCCTGGCATCTTCGACAGCATGGAGCATCTACCGATTCATCTAGCATACGAAGCCCGTGTCGGTGCATCTGTTCATTATCCATAGATGTACCCATTTGAAAGGTACATAAATATCGATATAATTTAAGCTGAATTTCAGTAGGTTTTAAAATTCTTTCTTAATTCTCAAGATAATTTGTCTCTCTAGATACCTACACCATCTAAAGAAGAAAATTGGCAACAAAGCTCATATAGAGGCTTCGATATGCGAAGCATATCTTATCGAAGAGGTGTCAAACTTCTGCTCCATTTATTTCGATACTCATGTTAAAATAAATCAAAATAGACCTCAAAGGAATGACGAGGACATTGAGGATGGAGGAAGATTCAATGTAAGGGGCAAGCCTGTTGGGGCTAGTAAAAGACGGTGGTTGACAGACGACGAGTATGATGCCGCTCACCGATATGTCTTGTTAAACTGTGACATACAAAAAGTGAGAGATTTGGAGAAGTAAGTCAGTACACTTGCACTCGTTATAATCTCGAATTTGATGAAGTAAGTGACTACACTTATATATTCTTATTTTCTCTAATAGTGTATTTAGAGATGAAGTCAAAATGAGGAGACCCGATATTACCGATGAGGGACTTCAAAGAGAGGTTGATTGTACATTTCTGTCATGGTTTCGCAAATACGTAAATAATTGTGACTATAATTGAGATTATTAATATATAATCTGAAACATTTAAATTATAAATATTTGTTTACAGGTTTTATTGCCTGAAACAACACTCACTCATGAGAGTGTTCGTTATCTGGCACTGGGACCGAAGAAGCAAATAAAGACTTGGCCAGGCTATGTCGTTAATGGCTTCAGGTTTAAGTCAACTTAGAATGCTATAAATGTCGAATTTATCAATGACGGCATCAATACCAAGGATTCCGGTGATTGTATAAGAGGCACCGTCTATGACGACGAGCCGGACTTTGACTATTATGGAGTGCTTCGGGATATTGTAGATTTACAATATACTGGCCCATATGATATGGATATTGTAATGTTCAAATGTGAGTGGTTCGATACGGCACCAAATATCGGTTGGAGAATCGATAAACAATTTGGATTCGTCGATATAAATTATCGCAGGAGGTATAGAGGGTCCGATACATTTGCGATAGCAAATCAGGCTGTTCAAGTCTACTATACAAGCTACCCAAGGCGTCGTAGAGATCGATTTGACTGGTGGGCAGTATGCAAGATTAAATCTAGAAATACATTCAATGTTGGAGACCCAGCATACCAAGAGGACCAGATCAAAAAGTCCCAATACTTGGGACAACACTCAGATACAATGGATGTTGAACATATTGTTGAAAAAAATAGACGGGAGGAAGAGGTTGATACACAAGACTTAGCTGTCAACCAAGGAAGAAAGAGGCGTCTTGTCCCAAATTTTGAGGCAGAAGAAGAAGAAGACGAAGAAGAAGAAGAAGAAGAAGAAGAAGAAGAAGAAGAAGAAGAAGAATTTGATGGGGATGAGGATACAGATGAAATCGACGATGAAGATAAGTATGAGGATGAGGATGAGGAGGATGATGATGAAGACGAGGCCGAGGATGAGAATGAAGACGATGATTAGGTTAAATATTGTTGTATATTAAAAACACTTCCAATTACGTGAATTAAGTTTGACCTCATAAAAGCAATTACATGAATTCATGTTTTTTTCATTCGATTATTTACTTATTGCAGATGGCACTCCTAGTCTTTTTCGTCGCGGCGGCACTCGTCTCCCTACAGGTGGTATGTATATTTTAGTTTAGTTTTTTATATCCATTTACACTTTTATATTGTTAATTATGTTTATGTGTTCTATTTACATGTCATGATGGCTGGCCGTGGTCGTGGTGCTGGTCGTGGTGGTGGTGGTGGTGGTGGTGCGGGTCGTGGTCGTGGTCGTACTGGTGCTGGTGGTCGTGGTCGCATTCAAAGTTCCCGGAATGTGACCCCATCGAGCGAGCCCGACCCGGAGAGTACCCCGACCACTTCATCGAGGCATGAGTCCGGATCTGCTAGCGGATCCGTTCCGCTATCGGAACCACCAGCAGCAGATCCACCAGGGGATGCCCCTGTTACTGCACAGTGGGCCCCGGAGTACCCCCATACTCGGTTCCATCCGGTTACTGGGAAGTACATACGTGGACCCGCGGATCCTCCGACGGCACCAGAGAGGTCGAGAGGCGAGTTCCGACGAGAGCTATGGCCCGCGGGGACCTCGTAAGTAAATTTAAGTTAATTTATTAAATTTCTTTCATTTATTCAAGTTAATAATCCAGTCGTTTCTTCTTTGTAGGTTTTTTCCGTTTAATGTTGGCAGGGCCCTTGGAGAAATTATCAGGGCTAACTTCCACGGTCCCTACCTCAACTTTTCGTCGGTGCCCCCAAACGTACAGTACGTCTGGCTCGATGAGTTGAGGGTATATATCTATATCTTTTGGTTAATTATTAGTTACTCTTTAATCAACCATTTTTTAAATTACGTGATAATTGATTTTCTGTGTTAGACAACGTACTGGTGGCCCCCCCATCGCGAGGTGGGGATCCGCAGGACCTACAGAAGCGCTTGCTCGAAGAAGATACGGGATATGATTCATGGCCGAAAAATGGGGCATACGAGGCCGAATTGGATCCGGCAGGAGTATTATGAGAACCTCTTAGGCATGATGGATACCCCTGCGTACAAGGAAAAATTGGAGAAGACGAAGGTGAACCGATCTGCCGCGGGCCTTCATACGGGGGGATCAAGGTCCCACGCAGCGACACTTGCAGATCTGGTGAGCAACCGTAAATTTATTTCACTATCGAATGAGGTATTATTAATTAAAGGAGTTAATTAGTTTCTACGGAAATTTCGTATGCAGGCCCAACGGGCGGTGAAGGAGGGAAGGGCGCCAGAATCGGTCACCATGCACGACGTGTTCCAGCATACGCACAAAAGACGGAAGGACGAGAGCTTCGTCGACGAGAGGGCCAAGGAGACTGATGTAAGTATTTATGTTTATGAGATTAACGTTAGAATTAAAAGTATTCGGACTATAACTTAGATAAACTTAGGATTCACACTTAACTTAGTGAAACATAGGATTTAGATTACAACTTAGGTAAATC
The DNA here is from genome assembly GCA_029216955.1 of Iris pallida. Classification (NCBI taxonomy): domain Eukaryota; kingdom Viridiplantae; phylum Streptophyta; class Magnoliopsida; order Asparagales; family Iridaceae; genus Iris; species Iris pallida. The sequence continues at coordinate 4,889,688 of JANAVB010033216.1, read as the reverse complement.
TTATAATATAAACACATTCATTTGATAGGCTGCGTATCGTGAGGCCCTTAGTCGGGCTCAGTTAACCGACACCGAGGATGTCGGTGAAACGACGCCCTTCCGGACGCCCTCTTCTTTGGCCGCTCGGAACGACTTGTTCGTAGATACCGTCGGCGGCTTTAAGAAAGGGTTCCTGTACGGAGTCGGCTCCCTAGGGCCATTGCATATGGCGACGTAGAGATTTCCACCGACACCGCCTCCTCCCATGGCCCGGGCAGACGATGATGTTAGGTCGCAGCTTACGCAGCTGCACGAGGCGGTGTCGTCCTTGCGGGAGTAATTTGCCACGTGCTTTCCGCCTGCGTCTGCTACTGCCGGTCCGTCTGCTGCTTCCGGTACGTTTGCTGATGGTGCTCATCCGTCTTCTACTGGCCCGTCGACTGCAGGTGTCGGTCCGTCTTCCGTAGACCATCTTTCTTTCAACCCTGATGCCCCTGTGGTACCGCCTACGACTGTGACGTCACTCCTGGATCTCATGTCCGCAGAGCAGCTACGTCGACTTCCAAGCAGTGTCTACGACGGCTTGCCTCCGTACCTTATGGAGGAGTATATTCGTCGGTCGTATATGGGATTACCACCACCGGACAATCGCCTCCTCCTTCTTCAAATATTGTATTAAAAAAATTTGGATTATTTGTGAGAGCTTTGAACTAATTGTGCTATAATCGGCTTATAGCACCGGATATTATGTTACTCTTTAGGATAATTGATATTTATTTTCTATTAATTTGGTTTGGTCTGTGATTCTTGGATAATTGGTGTGCATTAAATTCGTATGTGCATATTTGGTCTATGTGATTCTTGGATAATTGGTGTGCATTATATATTTGGTCTGTGTGATTGTTGGATAATTGGTGTACATTATATATTAGTTTGGTTTATGCATATATTTGTAAACAGGGAAAGTGCTGTAATTTTTTTCCCAAAAAACTCAGTTAGCGACGGACTAGTGACCGTTTAGCGACGGATAATCCCAGTTGTCGACGGTTTGTCGACGGATTAGCCGTCGCTATCTGGAGTTTTTAAAGTATTTCCAGGTAGCGACGGATGCTCGACGGATTATCCGTCGGCAAGGTTCTGGTGGTATAAACTTCGACGAAATAGCGACGGCCTATCCGTCGCCAGGGCGACTGATAATCAGCCGCTAAGCAGTCGCTCTCTCTAGCGACTGCTTTGCGATGGACTATCCGTCGACATGGTTCTGGAAATGCATGATATTTCCAGAACCATGGCGACGGATAATCAGTCAGTAATTCGTCGCTGTGGCGACGTTCTAGCGACGGATTAGCGACTACTCTTCCGTCGCCATGGTACTGGAAATGCCAAGCATTTCCAGAACCTGATCGACGGATAGTCCGTCAGCACGCCGTCGCTAATCCGTCGTTCGTTACCGACGAATACCGACGGATGAGCGACAGAACGATACGCTCTGATACGCTGTTACGACGGGTTACCGACGGAATTTTACGTCGCTATTGTCTACACAGTTCAGTACTTAATAGTTGAAATGGACGACAGTCCATCGAAAATGCGTCGTTAATGCTTCGTATTGTGACGTCGACAATCCGTCGCTATTCCGTCGTTTGACGACAACTTAGCGACGGACCGTTATTAGCGACGAGCTGATTGTCGACGGATTTTTTTGGCCAAAATCCGTCGGTCATCGGTCGCTATTCGTAATTACCGTCAGATTGGCGACGGATAGGGCCGTCGCTAAAACGATAAATTTTGGTAATGTGCGTTAATCGATATCTCATGAACTCCCACTTTCTATTTTAAATTCTTTTGTGTCCTTTACGTAACTTTGATATTTGGAGCACAACACTAGACTTTTCCTTTCCACAAATTTCACAAGCAAGACCTACACGAGCCCACCTTCATGTAGGTATATCACGTGCCACTAGAACACGTCTCCTTGTACTCTAATTTCATATTACGACTTTCGGGTCAAAAAGACTGGACTCAAATCCCTACCGTGAAACCAATATACTTTAAACTATAGATGAGGCTCGACCTCGACTCCATTCTTTCGACCCGATATATGATTTTGTTCTACTTAATTTCTTACATGCTTAACCTTGCATTTTATCGTGATTGCTTGATCTATCGTCCCATGACACCATTAGCTTAATTCTTGTAAGTTGGGTAGAATATCTCACTAACTAACAAACCCTTTTTCCTAGTGAACCATATTGATAAGTTAACTTGGACCATAGACTTCAGTAGACCCTAACTTATCTAGTCAACCAAGCCGACTGCATAGGCCCAAATTTCGGACGGAACTTAGATTTAAAGGATCTTGGACTATTTAAATTTTTTTCATCATCCACTACTTATATTTGACTATCTTATGTTGCTATTATAGCCTAGTTTTGCAAGCTTACCCTTTATCGAGCTTGTTCGAGACATATGTTTATTGTGGGCGCCCACTAATACATTGTCTAATCAGAACCGGTGTATGATGGTCTGATCAACCAAATGCACTTTGGTTCGCCTTTTTCATATATCAATCTACGTAGATGGATGTAGTTGAACTTTCTCCTTAGAATTTCATCCACGACTGCCTTGAAAATTCTTTTGAAATTATTTGGTCGTCTTTGAACCACATTTTCATATTCGATAATATCGTCTTTTGAACTCTCTATTGTTTTCGCCTTCTCCCATTTAGAATAACGAAGGCGGTATACTAGAACTTCCTCTAGCCTCCCTATCGAATAGGACCATTACCACTCAAGGTTGCTATACCTTCGTCCTAAACTACTCGTCCTTCTTCTCGGCCCTACTATGACCCTCATTCACTACCCACGACCATACTCGTATTATTTTTCTATGATCTAAATCGCAACTTCTTGCGACATGATTTTGTTGAGCCTTATAATTGACTGTTCCCCACCGATACCCCCTTATGTCTTCTCACCCCCCTGCAAATTCTTAATTTCGAGGACAAAATTCTTTTAAGTTGGGTAGGATTTAAAGCCCCTAAATTTCTATTTTCTTTATCGATTTTGGTACTAATTTAAAATTTTTGTATTGTACGTCGCATTGTCGTATTGTACGTGGTGCACAAAAGACGTATTTCGTAATTGCTCGACGAATGCGAATATATGCGAGCGTACATATTTTTAGAAAAATGTTTTCTTTATATTTTATAGTTTCAAAATAATATATAGTAATTACTTTTAATTACTTAAAATTTGTGAAAAACGTCGCATCGAAATTTCAAAAATAATTTATTAATTTTATAAAAAAGTTCTTATTTTATTTTAACTTAAGAAATGATATCCTTTTTTTTATTTTTATAATGTTCTATCATATGTGAAGTACGTGAAAACTTAATTCGCGTATATTTTATTTTTCGAAGGCTAATTGTATTTATTTACGTTAATAAGTATTTTAATTGAATAATTGTTTGGATTTTCGAAATTTTATTTATTATTATTTTTAGAAAAGGTATTTTAAATTTATTGTGGTAATTTAAACTTGGATTAGATTTTATTTAATTTAAATAAGTTTAATTTAAAGATTGAAATCATCTATTTTGGATTTGAAATTTTCTAGAATTAATTGAGTTGGATTTGAATTTGGATTTAAATTTATAATTAATTTATAAAGGCTTAGTTTAAATTGATTTGAGTCAAATAATATTTATCTACTAGTTTTTAAATATTCCTAGTCTTTATCCTAATAGGAATTCCCACATCCTATAAATAGGCAGGTACTCCTCCATAATTACTCCACAAATAATTTCCAACCCAATACGTGCATCGTGTCCGTGTCCCCTTTCCATCCACTATATTGTTTCCCAGTACAAATACATAATATCATGTCCGACAAACCGGACGTTCACCTCGTGTCGGAAAACCATCCCGGATACGACGACAAAAATCATAAGAAATCCAATCCCCGCCACCATCAAAATCTCTCTCAGCCCACCACCATCCCGGCCAACTCCGGCCAAATCCCTAGCAGCAACTGCAACAACCACCTTGTCACCACCACGTCCACCAGCAGCAAAACCCCATCCGGCATCCCAAAACACCACCACCGGGCTAATCCGGCCCCGACCCATCAACCGGCCGACACCAATCCGAACACCATTGCAGATTCGGCACTCCCATCCACCACCACCAAACACCTTCCCTACCACCTCCAGCACCACCACGTCCGGCCCCACGCCCAGGCCATCACCCCACCACAGCAAAAGAAAAAGAAAGAAGCAGAACCCTCACCTGAACACCAGCGGGCGTCATCCTCGTCGAGACCGTCGAGTGCCGCCCAGACGCGTCGGACAGGCCCGTCTGATCGTCGGGCCGTGGCCGACCGTGGCATGGCCAACCGACCGGCCTTCTCACCGTCGTACGCCGCGACCACCACCGCTGCGCCACGCTCTTGGCCGAGTGCCACTCTCCGGTGAAGAACCCCCTGGAAACCCTCGTCCGCCGGCCAGCCACGCGGTCATCGCTCCACGTCGACGACGACAGCCGCGTCGCAAGCTCTGCCAAAATCTCAGCGCCGACCACCGTAGATCCTAGCCGGCCGATCTCTTGGATCCGTCGTCGGGACCACGTGGCCACCGCCATCAGCGCGCCGGTCCGTCGCGTCTACTGGCAGGCAGTCACCGACCACCCCACGCCGCCGCAACCGTGCCCGATCGTGCCGCCTCTACCAACTCACCGCGCCGCTCCTTCCTCGCGTGGCTGCGCCGACCGCCGCGCCGCTCTTCCGCCGACGATCCCTCCGGTAATCTCCCTTTACCCCGCCCTCTCTCTTCTCTCTTACTTTCCCTCTTTCCATCTGACTCTCTCACTGAAAAGATTAGGAAGAGAAGAGGTGATTTTAATATTATTATTATTATTATTATCAGCATTATTATTATTATATTATTATTATTATTATTAAAATTATTATTATTATCAGCATTATTATCATTATTATTCTTATTATAAAAATTATTATTTGTTATTATCACTTATTATTATGCTAAATTATAGCATTATAAAATGGTTTTGGAAACTATATACGACATTAAATTATTTGACAAATTTAGTTTAGCACTAAAAAGTACTTCTAGATTTTATGTATTGACAAAAATTATAGTTTTGACCTAAACTGATTCTCAAGTATTTATCTAAAATAGTTTTTGTCATATTTACCTACAAATAAGTTGATCAATAAAATATAGTTTTAAATATTCTTTAAATTACAGTTGAAGAACTTTTTTTTTAGAGTTTTAAGCCTCAATAATTTTTCTTAAAGTTTTAGATAATTATGTAAAATATTTTCTTAATAAATTATTGATTTTAAAAACAATACAAAATATATTTTTCCTAGATAGTCATGATGGTTTTTCTAAATGAGTATGCATATATACATATATATATATATAGATATATGTATATATATATATATTGTAAGTTTATATATATATATATATATATATATATATTATATATATATATATATATATATATATATATCTATATATATATATTATATATATATATATTGTAAGTTAAAAATTACCTTTTACATAAATAAAAATCAAATCTTCCTCTTAGAATATATGGCTTCTGACCATGACTAATCACATACTTATTTCCTTCGGACTTCTTCACATCAAACATGGCTATCGAACAAAATGGAGTTCCTCGATCATTGCACCACATCAGGCGTAACACCAGGCAAGACACCTTGCCTTTACTGTTTAAATTTCTTGTTCAATATCATGCATGCTTTTTTTTCATGTTGTTCTTTCAAAATTATATATATATGCAAATTATTATATTTTATGCAATTGGCTTAGAGTTAAGGGACCACCGTACGTTTAGTGTATCTCATAAACTGTCACGATGTGTCATGGGTTGTGTGTGAGTTGTGAGTCGCATATAGTTTCGGACTTGCATACCAACCGTACATCGGTGCGTACAGGCCGTACGTTAGGATATAACTGTCAATAGGTTGTGTAGAAGACTTGGCGGTTATTAAGGATTAAACAGTGTCGTGGAGACGACGCTTGTATAGTATCATTGGGGAGAGGGGACAGTTATTAGCGTAGGGGCTATATTTTATTTTTACACACATTTTGGGCCGAGGGTGACTCTTATGAGCACTACCTTCTGTCCAAGGCCGATAGTGACTCGGATGAGCGCTACTTACTGCCACTCTTTATTTACTCTGCTGAGCCTATAGCCCCTGCGTAGAACGTTGTCCTCAAAGTGCATATCACGTAGAATGGTTAGGAACCTTTACTCATGCATACTTTTCTGTTGAGCTTATTTATTCAGTTTATTGGCATGATATTATGTGTCTTGTTACGTCCCTCTGAGGACCTAGTTATCTCTCCAGGTGTGTGTTTCATGATGTTTTGCAGGTGTTCTAGCTAAGACCATTCTTTCCTTCGTGATGATTGCTTTTGGAATCGTCATTTGCTCCGCTCGACCAATCACATTCTTTGTATATTTATTCTCTATTTAAAATTGGTTGGTAGTGGACTTTGTCTCCGCCCAACTATTGTGTACATGGCAAACTCAAAATTGCTTTATATCATTATTTATCTTTGTGGATGAGATTTAGTGTCGTGGCTTTCTACATTTACAGCTTATGTATATATACGAGCTGTATATTTACTCGTATGTATACAGCTGGCATGATGCGTATCTAGTCTTAAGTATTTTGGACTGGGACATTACACCGGTGGTGGACCTCATTGCCAGCAGAGCCGGAACAAGTGGTCTTTCCTTTGGCCATACTCTGAAAGGTTTAGGATACAAAACATAAGCAAGGTCGCCTACCAGTCTATAGCAAACAAAAATATTTATTTATAATATATTTCGGTCCTATGTTGTGACAAATTGATATTCTAGTGTTCTAATTGTTTCTAAATAAGTTCTTCTAAGTTGTTGATCTGACCTGCATGGGCCATCACTTAAAACATGTCACGACCCGATCCCAAATAATTGGATCGAACCGGATCATGCCCAACCTGCACCGTTGTTGAGACGACGGCAGTAAGCTGTATCCACTATTGCAGGTAATCACAACAACATCTAAATATTTGTCACAACTCAATATTCGGGAATTTAAAACTTTATTCAACATTTGAAAAGTACAACTGGAATGTAAAAGAACTGAAAAGAATGCTGAAATCAAACTAACAAAATTCTAAAACAACAAATCTGGAAACAGATAATCTAGCTAAGCGTTCGTCTCGTCGGCCTCAGGTCCTGCGTCCTCCAATGGGGACTCTGGCAATACCACGGGGTACAGTACTGGGTCATAATAGCTGTTATATAACAACTCAACATCCTCAAAATTCCCTAAAAATGTTATCTCCATTTAGGAGGGAGCAAAGTACAATTCATGATAATCTAACAATTAAAATAATAATAGAATCATGCACTTTTAAACAATTTGAAATAAACAGTTCTCCAGCAGTTAAAACATTGTGATGTGAATAGGCAATGAATATGATCGGCTTGGGTTGTACAGTGAATGATATGGCTTATCCCCGTGTGTATGAGGGGTAAGCTAATACAGTTCTAAATTATTACTTTGGATGTGGTCATACTCATTACACTACTCCTCCAGTATCCAACAGTCAATCAGTCAGTGCTCTCAGAAAGAGTTCCGTGTTGCATCGTGGTTTAAACTTGCAATAAAACGATTATTAAATAATTGTAAGCTAACACAAAATGTACTTGCCTTGGCTCGACTGGATTTGAAAGGTTGAAGACTTCGAAATGGAAATTAGACTCGTCCCCTACATTCGAGAAGTTTGTCTCAGATTTCCAAAGTTTTACCATGCTAGATGTGCTAGTTACAATATCTAAATTTGTCCTAGTCAAATTTTAATCTTTATTATACTATCACAAACAAATCTCGATTATCGGGTGCGTTGTAATGAATTACGAGGGAAAGATCAATTTAACTTTTTATTTTGGAAAAACTCGTAGTTACCAATTTAATTGGTTAAAACTTTATATTTTCGTAATTATACATATAAAACTAAATTTCTTGTTTAATGAGAAGACATGATCTTTGTTTAAATATTACAAACTTGTAAATTTTAATGTGAGAAAATCTCATTAATTTTTCTATATCAAAATAATATTTATTTTAATTCTACGCGTTTACGCTAAAAACCAGCAAAACCAGAAAATGAAAGAAAAAAACTACGCTACAATAATTACAGGCCACAGAAAAAAAAATAGAAAAGCTGGCTTATGCCCTTACAAATTATTTTACATAAATTGAAATAAGAAGAAACATTTGTTAGTTCTAAAATTATCCTACAATTTAATTACAAAATAAGAGTAATAAATTAAATTAAATTATAATACGAGTCTCAGACTTGGTCCAATCGTCATAAAATAGCTAATGCCTCAACGTCCGAAATCCCAGTTTCGTTTGCATTTCGCTAGGGCCCATGGACCTGTACAGTCGTCGCCCAAAATCCAAATTGTAAATATTTTCGAAAACCGATTTGAAATTAATTTATAAAAATTTTATAAAAATTCGGCAGCATTCCCTCTATTTTCGGGATAACCCAAACTAGGAGAATGTGCCACACCACTAATAAATATCCCAAACCAGGGAAACCCATTTTTATATATAAATATACTCACAGAATTGTTTCGAAACGAATTCGGAAAACCCGAAACAAAATCGAAATCACCACAGCATAAAGAACCAGCATACCAACAATTGAAAAAATCCAATTTAAACCAAAATTCCCAGAAAACTCTTTTCCGAGAGATTCTCGGAAAATCCGAACCAACAGAAAACACACAGAAACCATTCTGAAACCACAGAACCTATCAGAAAGGATTTCGGAAAGTCCAAAAATGTCTCGTCTATAAATTACCGAATTCCCGGGGGAAATTCGTGGACCAGAATCTCATCATAGACTACGGAAATGGAAACAGGAAAACGAAATTTACCTTGGGTTGCTCGGCTAGAGCTCTCAGGTGATAAATGGAGAAAAATAATCCCACGGACAACGGATCGGGAACGGAAACCCACGGGCACGGAACGACAGCAACGGACTGCTGTGGAATGGGACGAGCGGACAAGGACCACGTGCACGGGGCGCGGCGGTCAGAGACAGCAGCGGCGGGGACAGGGGCCGCCCGGGTCGGGGCTCGGGTCAACGGAGCTCGGCGGTCAGCGGCGGAGGGGTCGTCGCGGGTGCTGGCCGGGGTCGCCGAGGGGCGCGGTCGGACAGGGGCTCGGCGCGGAGGGGCGACGCTCGGAGAAACGCCGGAGGGCGCCGGGTCGGCAGGGAGCTGGCGCACCGGGCTGCGGGACGGCGACAGAGCGCCGGTCGGAGGCGGGGGCCGCTCGGGGAGCGGTCTGGCTCGGTGCTCGGGAGATCGGTCAGCTTAGGGAGAGGGAAAGAGGAATGATGGAGAGAGTGCTGGATGTTGGGGTTGATGGTGGTTTTTTTTTATATGACGAATAAAGAAGAGTAGAGTAGGCGTAGGTGCTCTGAGGAGAAAATAGGAGTGGGTTGTGGGGGAAGTGGTCGTGGGGAGTTAGAATAGGAATAGGTTTTGTTAGTATTTTTCTTTACTCCAACTAATATTTATATAAATATATATTGTATATAGGTTCCATGAAAATAAAAAAAATATTCAGGGGAAGGGTCGGAAGACAGGATTCGGTGTTCAGCTCGGGGTCGGACCCCGGACACGGGATCGGGGCAGGCCACAATCAAAAATCAACGATATTAAAAATAATATTTTTTCTTAAATCCGACTAATAGATAATAATATATAATAAAAAAAAACTAAAATTATACTACAAATCAATAATTAAATAATTCTAAAATTCTGGGTTTTTACAGACACGCAGGTAACAGACCCAAGTTCGTGTCGTGCGTGTCTCGAACTCACGCACGACGTTCGCCTGGCCAAGCACCTAGGGGTGAGTCTGGACACGTGAGACTCGACCCGCGTGTCGTGCATAGCACGGAAACGAGACTCGTGTGTCCTTAACAGTCAGGACACAGATAGTTTTATCGGGTTTAAACCCGTTAACTTTAAAACAGAAATAACACTAACCCAAACCCTATCCCTAACACACGCTCGGATTGACCCCCTGGCCAGCTCGACCGAGCCCAAGAACCCGACCCCCCTGGGCCGAGTTCGACCCCCCTCCCCCTCTGTTTTTGTTTTCTTTTTGTTTTTTTT
>JANAVB010033216.1:4691986-4875049 GCA_029216955.1 Iris pallida | reverse complement strand
AGTCATGTATTAGATTACGTGTTTTGTAACTGGACCTGTATCTAGTTTTATATTTCAGACTTGTACTTGGACTAATTATATTATGAGATGACTGTTGTATTTGGAGAATTTATGATCTTCTTTACATATAGAACTGTTAGCACATTTTAGTCTTACTTGTTTATCTTTGAACAGCTTACTACGCTTTATCTCAAGCGTAGGCTGGACATGACTCGCCCGGCCCAATAATTTGATAGCGGGTCGTGACATTTGATCTCTAAATTGTGATTGAGTTGTACCTTATGTGATTTGTCCTCCGTTCGGAGAGTATATCTTATTGTATTTAGTTTATGATATTGACCTAGAACAAGTTCCTACCGTCGACACTGGTGGTAAGCTGGCTGTACCTACTTCTCGTGCCCCTACACTGGGTGCGGTCGTGACACGTTTTTAATGGTGGCCCATACAGGTCTCGAGAGTCGCAGCTAGTGTAATTTCATAGTGGTACTCAAACTAGAGTATCACTACAGCCTGCAGTATGATATAGGATATAGTTTTGAGGTACCCGATCACATTTAGGAGAAACTCTTATCTGAATTCCTGCCAACTGAATTCCTGCTGATAATAGCTTCCTCTTGAAATAAACTGCCCCTTTGATTATATCGCTTCCTTCTCAGTATTGATTTCCTTCTTTGGTCTGTCTTCAGGATGGTTATGGAGACGATCTCATCCCCCAGCCAGGAGGATACTGCCGAGAGTCTGCCACCTCTCGTCCGGCTCATCAGATTCCTGAGACCGTAGCTGTCCTTATTCCTCCACCTGTTCGGAGGCCGACCCCAGTTATTCCTGAGGTGCTTCACCGCCGCAATAGCAGCCACCTACGGGATTGGTTGACGATGTACACCTCTTTTCCTTAGTGGAGCGGATCTTGGAGTCACATCACAGCAGCAGCAGCGCAGACTGCTGACTTCCGTCAGGGCATAGACGATGCCCACCAGCTGGTCAGGACGACCGTAGAGTGGGTGACTGCACAGCTACAGGGAGGCCAGATCCAGTAATATCAGCAGCGGACGCCAGGAATCCAGGATTTTCAAAAGATGCATCCGAGAGATTTTTGAGGTACCGAAGGATCATATATGCTGATGACTGATTGACCACATTGAGGAGATTTTTTCGTCTAGCATTGATACCAGTGGAATTCAGGTAGAGGCAGCTGGCAGTCAGATACAGGACCTTGCTGGGACATGGTACCAGACCCAGAGTGGAAACAGAGGGACAGACTTGTGCAGCCTTCAGAAGTAGTTCTTTCCAAATGTAGTATTAGGAGCCATAGAGCAGCAGTTCCAAAGTCTGGTTCAGGGGAACCAACAGTCGAAGAGTATGCATGAGAGTTCTGCCGGCTGAGCAGAATTATTGAGGATCTGAGCGAGACGACAAAGGCGAGGAAATTCTGCAGAGGTTTTGATCAGGGAGGTCCGATCCTTGACCAAGAGTGACCGGGATGCTACTTTGCGAAGATCCTAGCAGGAGCTATGGCACAGAGGACGATCTAGGGCTGAAACTGAAGAGAGGTCGGGACTTTTACGGAGCTAGAGGCAACGAGGTTCGGCCAAGAGGCCTCATGTACAGATTCAACAGCAACAGCAGAGGCCGTTCAGCAGCAGCTTCAGGATCAGGGACGTACCTATTTCTAGCAGGCACCCAGACATCAGCAGGACGCTATGTGCAACTTCTGCATTAAGCAGGTCATTGGTGGAACGACTGCAGAAAAAGGCTAGGTATGTTTACTTTGTGGTTTAGTTATCAGTATAGAGAGTGTCCCAAGAACCCGACACCATTAGCTCAGGCAGCAGCAGCTAGGGCTCCGACAGGATAGTAGAGGGGACCACCATTGCAGCCTTAGCAGTAGAACTTGCTCCCGTCCTGACAGGATAACGTTGTAGGTATCTTACTAAGGAGGAGTTGCTCTGTGACTCATATTATGGAGTTACGCCGAGGACCAGGCTTTGTCTTACGAGGATGTACCTGAGGGGAACCTCGTCTAGTTTGTGTTGTTGCTCGGAATATTTAGTGTAGTCATGTATTAGGTTGGGGCGTACCTACTTCTCGTGCCCCTACACTGGGTGCGGTCGTGACACGTTTTTAATGGTGGCCCACACAGGTCTCGAGAGTCGCAGCTAGTGTATTTCGTAGTGGTACTCAAACTAGAGTATCACTACAACCTGCAGTATGATATAGGATATAAGTTTTAAGGTACCCGATCACATTTAGGAGAAACTCTTATCTGAATTCCTGCCAACTGAATTCCTGCTGATAATGCTTCCTCTTTAAATAAACTGTCCTCCTTTGATTATATCGCTTCCTTCTCAGTATTGATTTCCTTCTTTGGTCTGTCTTCAGGATGGTTATGGAGACACGATCTCATCCCCCAGCCAGGAGGATACTGCCGAGAGGTCTGCCACCTCTCGTCCGGCTCATCAGATTCCTGAGACCGTAGCTGTCCTTATTCCTCACCTGTTCGGAGGCCGACCCAGTTATTCCTGAGGTGCTTCAGCCGCAACAGCAGCCACCTACGGGATTGGTTGACGATGCACACCTCTTTTCCTTAGTGGAGCGGATCTTGGAGGAGTCACATCAGCAGCAGCAGCAGCGCCAGACTGCTGACTTCCGTCAGGGCATAGACGATGTCCCCGCTGGTCAGGACGACCGTAGAGTGGGTGACTGCACAGCTACAGGGAGGCCAGATCCAGTAATATCAGCAGCGGACGCCAGGAATCCAGGATTTTCAAAGATGCATCCGAGAGATTTTTGAGGTACCGAAGGATCATATATGCTGATGACTGGATTGACCACATTGAGGAGATTTTTCGTCTAGCATTGATACCAGTGGAATTCAGATAGAGACAGCTGGCAGTCAGATACAGGACCTTGCTGGGACATGGTACCAGACAGACCCAGAGTGGAAACAGAGGGACAGACTTGTGCAGCCTTCAAGAAGTAGTTCTTCCAATATAGTTTAGGAGCCATAGAGCAGCAGTTCCAAAGTCTGGTTCAGGGGAACCAGACAGTCGAAGAGTATGCATGAGAGTTCTGCCGACTGAGCAGAATTATTGAGGATCTAGCGAGACGACAAAGGCGAGGAAATTCCGCAGAGGTTTGATCAGGGAGGTCCGATCCTTGACCAAGAGTGACCGATGCTACTTTTGCGAAGATCCTAGCAGGAGCTGGCAGCAGAGGACGATCTAGGCTAAACTGAAGAGAGGTCGGGACTTTTATGGAGCTAGAGGCAACGGAGGTTCGGCCAAGAGGCCTCATGTACAGATTCAGCAGCAACAGCAGAGGCCTGTTCAGCAGCAGCTTGGATCAGGGACGTACCTATTTTAGCAGGCACCCACAGCAGCAGGACGCTATGTGCAACTTCTGTATTAAGGCAGGTCATTGGTGGAACGACTGCAGAAAAAGGCTAGGTAAGTGTTTACTTTGTGGTTTAGTTATCAGTATAGGAGTGTCCCAAGAACCCGACACCATTAGCTCAGGCAGCAGCAGGAGCTAGGGCTCGACAGATAGTAGAGGGGACCACCATTGCAGCCTTAGCAGCAGAAGATTATCTAGCATTAACTGTAGGCCAGAGGAGGAGGCCAGCAGGGGCGAGCTTTCGCCATGACAGTCGAGGATGCACAGGCAGTAGGAGGGATGCTTGCAGGTTCTGTTCTTTTTGATTCCATTCATACCTTTGCCTCATTATAAACTATCTAAATTAATTTCGACAGTTACTGTCTACCTTCTTCTGCTATTGATAAATTGGATACTTAATTTAATGATGATTGATTTCGACGAGATAAGTCGTATGGGCTAGGTCGCCTCAGTTATGGGATCTAGAATCTTTACAGACATATTAGCTGACATGGTGAGGACATATAGTCTGCTTTTGGACGTATTTCTCGGTGTGGAAATTTAAGGTTTTTGCAGCCAAGCATGCGGCAATGCAAAATTTTTAAATACATGATTCTAGAAGTATGTACCTTAGTTGGGGACTCAATGATATATCGTAGCCTTGCTTACTAGTTTGACGAAGATTCTGAGTATCATGATTTTGGACAGACGCATATGATTATCGGATTGTATGATTTAGAGACTTTTTATTGATTGGGGGTTTGACATAGAAGGAGTACGACCAACCTAAATTTCGAGGACAAAATTCTTCTAAGGGGGGTAGACTTGTAACACCCACTTTTCTAAAATGAGGGTAATTTTGAACTTTTATAATTTTGATTATTCAATAATAGGATTTAAATCATGTTAATATTTTTTTGGTGAATTTTAATTAATTTAATACTATTTAAAATGTTGAATTATTATTTGATGTTTAACTAGTGTAACCCTAGAATTGCTAAGCCTAGGGACTAACCATGATCATGGGAGCCTAGTCATGTGATTAGAATTACAAATTATCACTTTTTAGCCTAAGGGTATTTTGGTCATTTTGTGACTTTTGAATTAAAAATAAATTTTTATTAATTAATTATGTGCTAATCTATTTGTTAAGCCTTAACCTAGAAGTTGCCCTAACCTAGATATTAGTCATGAGCCTAGATATTAGATTAGAAGCTTCCATCATGACAAGGTTAGGAATATCTAGATATTATTGTAGTAGGATATTTTTCTTTAAGATATTTGTAGAAAGAAAGCCTTAAGATTAAATTGAACCAATGATTGGACTTGAAATTATGTGGAGAAGCCTTAGACACCCATCTACATCTAAACCCTAACCCTAGTCCTTTTCAACACCCATCAAGAGCCCCTTCCCCTATTTAAATATCTCTTTATAAATTCCTTGCCTCTTTTTAATACCTACAAAGAATCCTAATTTGTTCTTCCCTAAATTCCTTCCCCTTTTATCCAAATTGATCCCAAATTTAGGCTACTCTTTTACATTGAGATTCATTTCAGTAGAGGGGGCTAGTGGAGGCTTGCTAGCAAGGATTTGAAGAGCATTTAGCCATAGCTTGTGGAGGGAACAACTCACTTAGGAGATTTCATTGAGTTTGAACTCTCAATAGGTAAAAAACTACAAACCCTAATGAATTCCTGATTTCTTTCCATAGTTGCATTCACCTAGGTGTCCCCTAGCTGTATAGTGAGTTTGGTAGGAACTTATGTCCATTAAATATACGTATCGGACACGTATCGGTGTTTTTAAATAAGTGTTTGATGAAATGCCTATATGAACTTTTTATTATTGTTTTTCAAAACAAATTTCACTTTTTATAGCCCTATAGGTGTGTTTTGAATCTTCCAGGGACTGAGCACAATTTTGTGTCCAAATCTAGACATGAACCTGTGCACGGGACTTCGGCACAGTGCCCTGATGACACGCACTGATTTCTCTCATAATTGGACACGTGGACTCGTGCTATTTGGCACGAGGGTGGGGGCAACCACTGACATGCCACCCCTCGAGTTTGGCATGATTTTGTATCGTATCGAGAGAGCAATCGCACACGCACTATTTTTGTACTGTATGTACAGTCGACACTTTGAGCCACTGATACGGCCATCGTGTCGCGCACAAACATGTTATGGACACAAACTAAGGTGACGACTTCCTAGCCCTATCCATAGTGAATACGTGTATACGAGCACGACACGTATCATGCTCTGTGTCGTGTCCAATTTGGCATGACATGGCAGCACGATGCTGCTGTCAATATTTCTGATACACTGTATTTCCTTGTATTTGGACACTTCGTGTCCATCAATGTGGACACGAAATCACCCATGACACATGTGCACTGTCACTCACCTCTGTATGTGCCTGTAATTGGGTTTTTGTTTGGTTTTCATATTAAATTTGGGTTGTTGGGGTCGGGTTCATTTATTACTAATACTCACTGAACTGTGAGTTCGGTTTGAAATGATAATCTGAATTTAGGATTTTGATCCTAGATGCATTATATGTTTAATGATTCACTATGTTGTTTTTGTTGCAATTAGGTTGGCTGTTTTGATTTCGAGAATTGGTTTTGATTTGTTCAAAGTTTCGAATAATTAATTCACTAATACTTATATTTTCACACTGTTTGGATGACTTTTAGGAATGTTAATATGAAGTTTTAGTGTCGACTTTAAACTGTAATGATGTATGTTATACTGGGATTGATGTCTGAGTTTTAGTTTGTTTAGTTAGGTTTACTGTCGAGTTTATTTGGTATCAAACCATGTTAAAACTGAAAACTGAACCATATGTGAAATATCTGATTTGAGTTTTTTGGAATGTTTGAATGAAGTTTAAATGTAATTTACAACTGTAATGTAATGTTAGAACCTGAGATTGATATGGTTTAGGTTTTGTATTGATTCCATTCACTGATTGGTAATCGAGTTCATTTTGTATCAATCTATGTTCAAACTGAAACCGATACGATAACCTGAATTTTGTAGATGATTTAACCTGAGTTTTGTAGGATAACCTGGGATTTGAATCTGAAATTGAATGATAATCTAAGCATTGGTTTCATTTAAATGGGAACTGTGACTGAGTTCACAGTTTTGGGAAGTATGAAATGTGGG
Source organism: Iris pallida (assembly GCA_029216955.1). Taxonomy (NCBI): domain Eukaryota; kingdom Viridiplantae; phylum Streptophyta; class Magnoliopsida; order Asparagales; family Iridaceae; genus Iris; species Iris pallida. Next base: position 4,868,500 of record JANAVB010033216.1, on the reverse strand, counting down.
GTTTTGATTTGGCATACACCTGAGTTGGTTTATAAATGAATTACCTATTTTTGAATGAGATGAAAATCTGAAATTATACATATTTTCCCTGTTTTCATGAAAGCTGAGTTCATGCTAATAGAGTAGATTGATTTGAGTTGAATGAATGCAAGCATGAATGTATGATTAATTCGGTTCCTTCATTGTTCTCTGTTTTCCACTTTTCCTCTTCCTAATTTAAAATGCAATACATAAATGGATGGATGAAATGCAAGTATGATAAGTACAATGAATGCATGTATGTTAAACTGAATTATATATGAAAATGACATGTATGTATATATGGTTGAATGCATGAATAGGTATCTTAACTAATGTAAGCATGTAGGCAAGAATGTAACTTATAATGTATCCATATGCAAGTAGCAAGAATAAATATAATGCATATGTGAATAATGTCATGCATCTATGTTAATGTGATACCATGCATTGGTACATTTGAATGTATGCAAATATGATATGTATGCATATTTGGTAATGTATGCATGTAGGTATGCATCTATGAATGTAAGTTGTATGTATGTTATCCATGTATAGGCATATATGCATATATGATAGCTTGTAGGTATGATATGTAATGTATATTATATGATATGTATGATTGAAATACATATATGTATATATATTACCGTAATATATATGTAATGTATGTTTTGTACCTATATTGGATTAGGCCTAGTGTATAGAGTGACCCTATAGGTTCTAGTTTGACTAGTTTGACTAGACAGTTGATTAGAGTTGACCAGAGTTGACAAGTGTTGACTTTGGCCCAGTTTGACCTAGAAACATGTAGACTACATTGTACTTTCAGTTTTTAACCCATTGGCTACATCATGACTTGTGTTGCTCTAAATAGGACTCAGATACCTCGTTTCGGACAGTATATTCTCACAGTCATTCAAATCGCAGGCGAGTACATTCTCTGATTATTTCATACTTACTAGGACTTATAATCATGTTCTAGATTACTTTACTTGATGCTGACACTTGTTATCACGGATTAGTACTATATGGATCTTTCATGCAATGTTATCTCCTTATAGGATACATCGGATATTTCGTGTTCGTGTACTTTATCATGGGCATCGTGTACTCCTTGTGTTCGTGTTATTTGTGTACAAATTGTGTGAAATCGTGTACTCGTATGTGCTCACATGATCATCATGTACAATATAATGCCTGTGGTTCGTATTACGTATTTCTGGAATACGTGTACGTATTTATTCTTGTATTGCATGATTCCTTGTTTAGTTTTCTTCTTGGCTTGGCTTGGTTTACTCTCGGTTTGGGTTGGCTTGGTTCGGCCGGCCCAATGCTTGGTTCATCATGGGCCAAGGGTGGAACACCTTAGCCTATGCTTCTCCTTCATTGCCACCACAACCCCCTTCTTTATTATCCCCACCAACCTTCTCTCTCTTCCATAATTCTTATTTACTTCTCCTTCCCCCACCATTACTCTTCTCCACCAACCAAGAACACCATAGGCAAGTGCAACTTGCTTCCACAAGAGAACTCCTTTTGATGGTTTCATTAGCTTCTCCTCATGATTCTAAACCACATTAGAACTTGTTATTTTCCATTTTGAGGCTTTAATTCTTGTAGATCTAAGAGTCTTGCTATTTTCGGATTTTGGTGTTTTGATCTATCAAACTTCCTTATTTTCAAGTTTTGATGGTTCTATGTTGTAGAGAATTTCTTTCTACCCCAATTTTGACCTTTAGAAAGTTGGATTCGGACTTGTTTTGACCAAGATATGGACTGTTGAAGCTTAGATTCAACTTTAGAGTTCTTGCTGTTCTTGCCATTTGGAGAAGACAGTGAACAGTGAGCTATCTTTTTAGCTTACGCCTCTGACTTGGGTACGCTGCTCTTTAGCGAGCGTACGCTGACTTGGGTACGCTGCTCTTTAGCGAGCGTACGCTGACTTGGGTACGCTGCTCTTTAGCGAGCGTACGCTGACTTGGGTACGCTGCTCTTTAGCGAGCGTACGCTAGCCTTGATACGCTGCCTGTTGGCAGCGTGTCTTTTGCGTACGCTAGCGTGAGCGTGCCCTGGACCCTTTCGTACGCTAGCTCAAGTGTACGCAGTCTTGAGCGTACGCTAGCTTGAGCGTACGCGGACCTGTAGCTTGAGCGTGCCCTGGTGTACGCTGACCCTTGCGTACGCTTCCCATTGGAAGTGTATGGACCCTTTGGTACGCTAGTTTGAGCGTACGCTGGCCTGAGCGTAGCTTGGCCTTAGCGTATGGCCTTTGGCTGACTTGGTCTCATGTCAGCGTGTCAGATTTGGTTTTATTTTCCTGAGCTTGGCTCTTCTATATCCCTGTATGTTGATATTTATTTAGATATTTTACGTCCATTTTATATCCTTACGCTTTTTCCTGAACTTGATAATCACGAATTTACTTGATATGTTTGGAATTGATAATTGAGCAGGACCTGATAGTGACCCGTAGTGGTACACTCCTGACATGAGTAACCTGACATGACCTGATAGTGGCTCGTCGTGGCGCACTCCTGACAAGTACACTTGACCTGATAACCTGACATGTTATATCTTGATAAGCTGTTCGACGGCTACTTGACATGACATGACCTGTATAATAACCTGGACACCGTGGGCGATTGTGCTTGTATAAATAATCCAGTCCTGTCTTGCATCATGTCTAGAGGGGACTCCTGAGTACCACGGTCAGGAGCACCTACTAAAATGGAATAAGGCTAATAATTAGATTGATACAGTAGTCATGAAGAGATCTCCCAGCTACAGGCAATCCCGTTACCTGGGCGCCTGGGATCTGTAGCCTGCCGTCGAGTAGGGCACATTTCCAGCACACTATCATGTGTTGTACCCTGTAAGCTACTTAAGGGTACATGCTTTCCTGGACGATGTACCCACCTGAATTCAACCCCTAATTTCGACCTGGAAAACTGGATGGTCTGCAGGGCTTGTGGCTGTGGAATAATCTCACTGCATCTTGTTAGTAATTAGGCTTGTGATAACCCTAGTTAGTTAAAGTATCAAGCCGTAATTCTTGCTTGGCCGTGAAGTGATTGGATGGAGTCTAACCAGTCTAGTCTTGCCCTATCCTGTTCCAGATTATTGAATGACCAGAATGCTTGTATTTATTTTACCGATAAATGGTAAGAATTCTAAGTTCTGTTCAGACGAAGGGTTACAACCCCGATCCTTGTTTGGTTTACGGGTTGTAACCTGGTTCTCTGAATAGTCCCATGGTTATCTCGTCGTATATCATCCTGATGTATTTCTTAATTTCTAGTTCTTACTTTATTTACATCTTGTGCTGATTGCTGGTTTTAGTTCTTAAGTGAAGCCTCCTTTGTGGCACTTGCTCTTTCTGGGGTCTGACCCAGCTGGTTTTGTGTGGCCAGATTTCGGAGCAGCTCTCGAGGATCTACCGACCTTCCAGCCAGATGGTGGCCACTAGACGGAACCCTGGCAACAAGTGGGTTTATTTTTGATCTCCCACTTTATTGTAATAATATTCTTTTGAGGCGTTTAGCCGACGAGCACCTGTTTAGCTCGATTGCACTTACTTACTGTCTGCCTACGGGCTGTAACATGATTAACAGATCCTAGGGTTGATCATGTATGACTGAACTCTTGCTAGTCCTGACATTTTGTAAACGACTAGCTTCATGATCAACTGAATATGTAATGTTTGGGACGCCTTACTATTGTATATTTAATGATCATACATCTTGTGACTTTTACTTACTTGCTTATGATTGAGACACTAGGCTTGTTCATGACCTTAAGAGACTGTTGGCTTGTAGATAAACCTTCATGTATCTAGATAGCCGTGACCGTATAGCGAGATGGATTCCATTTCATATACGTAGCTGCTATGTCTGCCCCCGCTCTCCAGTATTCTGGTTCTGGGACGTGACATGGTTTAAGTGGTGGCCCATGCAGGTCTTGTAAATCAAGATATGTGAGGGTTTACCGGATAGATATCTCAATCAGTATTCATCCTTGATCTCTGCTCATATCTTCTGAATCCCTGGATTTTTGTCCTGATCATATGCTTGTATCGTTGATCTGTCCTGGTCCTTCCTTATTGTTCCCTATGTCATTTTCTTCAGCGGCATTGTTCGTGGTCCTACCGACCAGCAAGGCGGAGCACCTCCCGCGGACCAGCAGCAACCTGGAGATCAAGCCCAGCACTCCGGAGTAGCCTCCAGAGTCGTGCCTTCTGGCGGAGAGCCACCGGTCCAGCCAGTTCAGCCTGCCGAGCCTGATGATGGCACTTTGGTAGGACTCGTCAGGACCTTGATAGCTTCCCAAGATCGTCGTGGAGATGTATTGCAACAGGCAGTGGCGGATGCTTTGACCAGAGGCGGTCATCCAGGGAACAGCGCGGCCAACAGCTTCAAGCGCTTGAACCCTCCATTCTTCGACGGTAGTGAAGATGCTATCGCAGCAGATGCATGGCTTCAGGACACAGAGGTGATTCTAGAAGCAGCCAAGACTCCAAGAACGAGAAGGTGGCAGTGGTGCGCCTACAGCTATTAGATCTTGCCCGCAGCTGGTGGGCAGCGCAGGCCGTTGGATTAGCAGCACCTATTGCTTGGGCAGTGTTCAGGGAGAGATTCCAGACCAAGTATTTCGATGCCGTGGCTCGGTATGATCTGCAGACAAGGTTTACCAATCTGAAGCAAGGAGGCAGGACGGTCGACGGATATGCGGCCGAGTTTTCCAGACTCAGTCGATTTGCTCCCACCTTGGTGGCAACCGAGTATGATAGAGCCCAGCGGTTCCAGCAGGGACTTCACCTGGAGATCTTGTTGGCAGTTGAGCAGTTTGAGCATCACTTTTGATGCAGTCTTGAGAGCAGCTAGGAGGCATGAGTATACCTCCCAGAGGATTGTGGATAGAGCCGGAGGTCGGAAGAGATCTCACCAGATGAATCAGTCTTCAGCACCGGCCCCGCAGCCAGGGCTTTGACTATTGGAGCTCTGAGGCGAGCGGCCTCAGTAACGTCGGTTCAATTCCACTCCGACGTACCCTCAGCAGCAGCAGAAGCAGAAGCAGTCTTCCGCAGTGGGATGTTCTCATTGGGAAGCCAGGCCATGTGGTGCAGATTATCGCAGGGCACAGATTATGTCTGGCTTGTGGAGCACCAGACCATAGGGTTGGATCCTGCCCGAACAGGGGTGGTTCATCATCGTCCAACCTTTCTAGTCTTCGGTGAGAGGACCAGCACCGGTCCCACAGCAGCAGTATCCATTGACGAGGCCCTTGTCGCCTCAGTCCCAGGCGTTTCAGCAGCAGAGCCCTCAGCAGTATGTGCAAGCCCAGGCCTTGAGTCAGAATAGGCAGCAAGGATTTCAGCAGAGGGGACCAGCACCCCGAGGGCACGGTCAGGCTATGGTGATGACCGTGGAGGAAGGATTGGCACCAGAAGAGGTAGTGGCAGGTACTATTCTCGTCAACTCCTTTCCAGCTTCAGCTTTATTTGATTTTGGTGCATCGCATTCTTTATGTCTGCACGATTGCGACACGGGTAGGATTGGAGCCTGAGTCATTATCAGTAAGGCTCAATATACTTACTGGTAACGGACTTGTGGGAGTAGATAGAGTGTTTTCCTCGTGTCGGATCGTAGTTAGCGGTAGAGAATTCCCCGCTAGATTGATAGAGTTCCCGATGGCCGATTATGATGTGGTCCTAGGGATGGATTGGTTGAGGAACCAGTATGCTAGAATAGACTGCCATGTTGGTAGGGTTATTTTTAGCATTCTAGGAGAGCCGGAGTTTTTCTTCTCCTGAGGCGAAGTTGAGTCATCTCCTCCAGTATTGCGGATGGCAGTAGCAGCAGTTCAGTTGCCCAGGATAGTCGAGGAGTTTCCAGATGTTTTTCCAGAAGAGCTTCCAGGTATGCCTCCGGAGCGGGAGATCGAGTTCACTATAGACTTGATTCCCGGGACAAGCCCCAGTGTCAGAGAGAGTCTACAGGATGGCGCCGTCAGAGTTGGAAATATTGTACAAGATGATTGAAGAACTCAGAACCAAGGTATTCATTCGTGCTAGTGGATCGCCTTGGGGAGCCCCGATGCTTCTTGTGAAAAAGAAGGATGGTACGTCCAGGTTATGTGTTGATTATCGTACCTTGAACTCAGTGACAATCAAGAACAGATACCCTCTTCCGAGGATAGATGACTTGTTTGATCAACTCAAGGGGGCTTCAGTATTCTCGAAGATTGATTTGCGCTCAGGTTATCATCAGATCAGAGTCAGAGAGCAGGACATCCCGAAGACAGCTTTTAGATCGAGATATGGGCATTGGGAGTTCCTTGTTATGCCTTTTGGAGCAACCAATGCACCGGCAGTATTCATGGACCTCATGAATCGCATCTTCATGCCTTACTTGGATCAGTTTGTGATTGTGTTCTTGGATGACATTCTGGTCTACAGTAAGAGTGAGGCGGAGCATGAGCAGCATCTCCGTGTGGTTCTTCAGATCCTTAGAGAGCACCAGTTATATGCCAAGTTCAGTAAATACGAGTTCTGGCTCGATCGCATTTTGTACTTGGGCTATATCATCACTCGAGGAGGAGTAAAAGTGGATCCCCAGAAGATTGTAGCTATTGAGTCGTGGCCAGTGCCTAGCACAGTTGCAGAGGTTCGCAGTTTTCTTGGATTGGCCGGCTACTACCGGCGGTTTGTTTCGGATTTTGCTCGAATTTCAGCACCATTGACGCAGTTGACCCGCAAGGATGCGCAGTTTGCTTGGACAGCAGAGTGTCAGAGTTCTTTTGAGCAGTTGAAGCGAGGCCTGATAACAGCTCCTATTCTCACGCTTCCAGATGGGACCGGAGGATTCTCAGTGTACTGCGATGCTTCAGACAGAGGTTTAGGATGTGTTCTGATACAGCATGGGAAGGTAATAGCTTATGCGTCACGACAACTTCGTGATCATGAGAGAATTACCCAACCCATGACTTGGAGCTGGCAGCAGTGGTATTTGCACTTAAGTTATGGAGGCACTATTTGTATGGGGATAGGGTGGAGATTTTCACCGACCACAAGAGCCTGAAGTATGTTTTCACCCAGAAGGATCTTAATATGCGTCAGAGGAGGTGGCTGGAGCTTCTTGTGGATTATGATGTCAACCTGCAGTATCATCCTGGGAAGGCCAATGTTGTTGCGGATGCATTGAGCAGGAGAGCAGGAGTTTATTTTCTAACAGCGCAACCAGAGCTGTTAGCAGATCTTCAGAAGATGGGTATAGAAGTTGTTCTCCCTTCCAGTGTGGCCTTGATGGCCAGTATGCAAGTTCAGTCACTATAGTCGAGAGGATCCGGATGGCACAGTCGGCAGATTCCAAGCTTCAGCGACTCAGAACAGAGTGTGAGACAGGACGAAGACCAGAGTTATACATTCATGAAGACGGTACACTTCGACATGGGAAGCGTCTTTGTGTACCCAGTGGAGATATCAGGCAGGAGATCATGTCAGAGGCGCACAGTTCTCAGTATTCCATCCATCCTGGCAGTACGAAGATGTATCGAGATATCCGTCAGCACTTCTGGTGGAATGGCATGAAGCGGAAGATAGCTCGGTTTGTCTCTCGGTGTTTGGTTTGCCAACAAGTTAAAGCCGAACATCAGAGACCGGCTGGACTTCTTCAGCCCTTACCGATTCCAGAATGAAAGTTGGAGCATGTGACCATGGATTTTGTGACTGGACTACCTAGATCCCCAGCTGGTAGAGATACTATCTGCGTTATAGTTGATCGGCTCACGAAAGTGGCTCACTTTCTTCCATTCAGAGTTGGTCAGTCGACGGCTCAGTTAGCAGAGATGTACCTCAGGCAGATTGTCAGATTGCACGGTGTGCCAGTCAGTATCACCTCGGACCGAGATTCAAGATTTACGTCGCACTTTTGGCGTAGCTTACAAGAGAGTTTGGGAACTCATCTCCAGTTCAGTTCAGCATATCACCCGCAGACAGATGGCCAGTCGGAGCACACGATCCAGACTCTTGAAGACATGTTGCGGTCTTGCACACTTGACTTCGGTGGTTCATGGGAAGATCACTTGCACCTGGTGGAATTCTCGTACAACAACAGTTTCCAGGCCAGTATCCAGATGGCACCGTTCGAGGCACTGTATGGTAGGAAGTGCAGATCCCCGCTAGCCTGGGATGATGTTGGAGAGAGACAGATGCTCGGTCCAGAAATGATTGCCCAGACAGTTGAAGTGGTCAGGCAAGTCAGAGATCATCTTCGAGTTGCCCAAGATCGCCAGCGCCATTGGGCCAATTCTCATCAGTGCCCTCTCGAGTTTTCGGTCGACGATCATGTATTCCTGAGGATTTCGTCTAACCGTGGCGTCATTCGTTTCGGCGTACGGGGCAAGCTTAGTCCTAGGTATATAGGACCGTTTGACATTCTGGAGCAAGTAGGAGATGTATCCTATCGTCTCGCTCTTCCGTCGTCGCTAAGCGAGGTGCATGACGTGTTCCATGTATCCCAATTACGACGGTATATCCCGGACCCGAGCCACATCCTGGATCATTCGGAATTGGTTGTTGGTACCAACCTTTCGTATGAGGAGAGGCCCGTGTCTATATTGGACCGGAGAGAGAAGATCCTCAAGAACAAGACTATCAAGTTAGTCCGAGTTGCTTGGGGTCATCACTCTTTGGGGGAGTCAACGTGGGAGCGTGAGGATGATATCCGATCGCGATATCCCGACTTGTTTGACTTGTGAGGTATAAAGTCTTTTTTATGCCTCATGCCTTCGATTCCTTGCTTGAATGAGTGATTGTCTGCCTAGTTATAGCTTGCATGTGATTAATGTAGCTTGTCATTGCTCCTCTAGCCTCTTGATTAAATTCCGAGGATGGAATTCTTTTAAGGTGGGTAGAGTTGTAATGCCTGTGGTTCGTATTACGTATTTCTGGAAAACGTGTACGTATTTATTCTTGTATTGCATGATTCCTTGTTTAGTTTTCTTCTTGGCTTGGCTTGGTTTACTCTCGGTTTGGGTTGGCTTGGTTCGGCCGGCCCAATGCTTGGTTCATCATGGGCCAAGGGTGGAACACCTTAGCCTATGCTTCTCCTTCATTGCCACCACAACCCCCTTCTTTATTATCCCTACCAACCTTCTCTCTCTTCCATAATTCTCATTTACTTCTCCTTCCCCCACCATTACTCTTCTCCACCAACCAAGAACACCATAGGCAAGTGCAACTTGCTTCCACAAGAGAACTCCTTTTGATGGTTTCATTAGCTTCTCCTCATGATTCTAAACCACATTAGAACTTGTCATTTTCCATTTGAAGCTTTAATTCTTGTAGATCTAAGAGTCTTGCTATTTTCGGATTTTGGTGTTTTGATCTATCAAACTTCCTTGTTTTCAAGTTTTGATGGTTCCATGTTGTAGAGAATTTTTTTCTACCCAATTTTGACCTTTGGAAAGTTGGATTCGGACTTATTTTGACCAAGATATGGACTGTTGAAGCTTAGATTCAACTTTAGAGTTCTTGCTGTTCTTGCCATTTGGAGAAGAAAGTGAACAGTGAGCTATCTTTTTAGCTTACGCCTCTGACTTGGGTACGCTGCTCTTTAGCGAGCGTACGCGGACTTGGGTACGCTGCTCTTTAGCGAGCGTACGCTGACTTGGGTACGCTGCTCTTTAGCGAGCGTACGCTGACTTGGGTACGCTGCTCTTTAGCGAGCGTACGCTGACATGGGTATGTTGCTCTTTAGCGAGCGTACGCTAGCCTTGATACGCTGCTTGTTGGCAGCGTGTCTTTTGCGTACGCTAGCGTGAGCGTGCCCTGGACCCTTTCGTACGCTAGCTCAAGCGTACGCAGTCTTGAGCGTACGCTAGCTTGAGCGTACGCAGACCTGTAGCTTGAGCGTGCCCTGGTGTACGCTGACCCTTGCGTACGCTTCCCATTAGAAGTGTATGGACCCTTTGGTACGCTAGCTCGAGCGTACGCTGGCCTGAGCGTAGCTTGGCCTGTGCGTATGGCCTTTGGCTGACTTGGTCTCATGTCAGCGTGTCAGATTTGGTTTTATTTTCCTGAGCTTGGCTCTTCTATATCCCTGTATGTTGATATTTATTTAGATATTTTACGTCCATTTTATATCCTTACGCCTTTTGTCCTGAACTTGATAATCACGAATTTACTTGATATGTTTGGAATTAATAATTGAGCAGGACCTGATAGTGACCCGTAGTGGTACACTCCTGACATGAGTAACCTGACATGACCTGATAGTGGCTCGTCGTGGCGCACTCCTGACAAGTACACTTGACCTGATAACCTGACATGTTATATCTTGATAAGCTGTTGCGACGGCTACTTGACATGACATGACCTGTATAATAACCTGGACATCGTGGGCGATTGTGCTTGTATAAATAATCCAGTCATGTCTTGCATCATGTCTAGGAGGGGACTCCTGAGTACCACGGTCAGGAGCACCTACTAAAATGGACTAAGGCTAATAATTAGATTGATACAGTAGTCATGAAGAGATCTCCCAGCTACAGGCAATCCCGTTACCTGGGCGCGCCTGGGATCTGTAGCCTGCCGTCGAGTAGGGCACATTTCCAGCACACTGTCATGTATTGCACCCTGTAAGCTACTTAAGGGTACATGCGTTTCCTGGACGATGTACCCACCTGAATTCAACCCCTAATTTCGACCTGGGTAACCTGGATGGTCTGCAGGGCTTGTGGCTGTAGAATAATCTCACTGCATCTTGTTAGTAATTAGGCTTGTGATAACCCTAGTTAGTTAAAGTATCAAGCCGTAATTCTTGCTTGGCCGTGAAGTGATTGGATGGAGTCTAACCAGTCTAGTCTTGTCCTGATCCTGTTCCAGATTATTGAATGACCAGAATGCTTGTATTTATTTTACCGATAAATGGTGAGAATTCCAAGTTCTGTTCAGACGAAGGGTTACAACCTCGGTCCTTGTTTGGTTTACGGGTTGTAACCTGGTTCTCTGAATAGTCCCATGGTTATCTCGTCGTATATCATCCTGATGTATTTCCTTAATTTCTAGTTCTTACTTTATTTATATCTTGTGCTGATTGCTGGTTTTAGTTCTTAAGTGAAGCCTCCTTTGTGGCACTTGCTCTTTCTGGGGTCTGACCCAGCTGGTTTTGTGTGGCCAGATTTCGGAGCAGCTCCCGAGGATCTACCGACCTTCTAGCCAGAAGGTGGCTACTAGACGGAACCCTGGCAACGAGTGGGTTTATTTTTGATCTCCCACTTTATTGTAATAATATTCTTTTGAGACGTTTAGCCGACGAGCACCTGTTTAGCTCGATTGCACTTACTTACTGTCTGCCTACGGGCTGTAACATGATTAACAGATCCTAGGGTTGATCATGTATGACTGAACTCTTGCTAGTCCTGACATTTTGTAAACGACTAGCTTCATGATCAACTGAATATGTAATGTTTGGGACGCCTTACTATTTTATATTTAATGATCATACATCTTGTGACTTTTACTTACTTGCTTATGATTGAGACACTAGGCTTGTTCATGACCTTAAGAGAATGTTGGCTTGTAGATAAACCCTCATGTATCTAGACAGCCGTGACCGTATAGCGAGATGGATTCCATTTCATATACGTAGCTGGCTATGTCTGCCCCCGCTCTCCAGTATTCTGGTTCTGGGACGTGACATACAAACTATACTTCGTGTGCAATAACATAACTTGATTAGATCCTTGTGTATTGATTAGGGAGTGTCACGACCCGCACCCGGTTTTCGGATGCGAGCTCGTGAGCAAGCCAGCTACGTATCGAACGGACTCTAGCCCGACTCGAGTACGTATAAGCTGTCAGGGAACAGGGTATCTAGTCTAATCTAAACTATATCTCAATCCACAAATATCATATAAAGCAAGAAAGAACAAGTATGGGTCATGGTCTGCAGCCCATTAGCATATTGTTCGATTAGACTCCAAGAATAATAAGAGTCTATAAAATAAGCAGGATATAACATGGTACTGAATATAAAGCACGAGAGAATAATAAATACAATAATGATACCTGAATCCCGCAAACGTATCATCACATCTGTCATCCAGAACTACTAGCTAACTCCATGCAATCGCTAAACCTGAAGAGATCATCAGGTCCTCAGAGGACTAGCAAGATACATAAAACATGCCTACTAATATGACAGTAAATAACAGGTGTGGAGAATAAGAACACTGCAAGAAGAACATCTAAGGACGACGAGTCGTGAGGAAATGTAATACTAGACTTGGCTACCAATCAATCGATTAAGCTCTATAGCTTGTAGTACAATGCAAGATACTCCCAATCTATAGTAGATTTTGACTGTAATACAATGCAAGATAATCCCAGTCAAGATTAGCCAATTCTAGTATCGATCTCCTCTCCTAAAGGATACAAAGTCAAGTAGACTCCTATAAATCGTAGTACAATGCAAGATACTCCCAATTTACAGTGTCGCAAGTCAAGTCAATCAAGATAAAGAATCAGCTATAGATCGTAGTACAATGTAAGATACTCCCAAGCTATAGTATGTCTCTACTGTAGTACAATGCAAGATACTCCCAGCCGAGAATGGTCAAGGACAGATATAGAAACTGACAACTCAATCACGAGAAAAGGGTAACACAAAGAGACCAATATTCTAGCAATGTCAAACTTCCTATACGTGCACGTAATCTAAAACAAATAAAGCAATCCAGGACGAATCAATCATAATACGGAATCATGTGACAATATAAAAATGACTACAATAAGAAAGAGAAACCATGTAAATACTGTATATGTTCGGAAAGGTATACTTGCCTGGAGATTGCACAGAGAACCAACAATGTATCGCCAATCCACAAGTCAGAAAGTCCAAGTCATCACAACTGTCTCCGAAAGCTAAAATAAACGTTACCAACATTCTCAGAATAGTCAAATTAGCTAGAATTGCCTGTCCTTAAGTCCAATTCTGGACACAGGGGCAAAACGGTAATTTCGGGCAAAACGATGTCCGTCGTTGGACCCGCTTTGCATCGAAAAGCGTGCCAGAGTCAACGGTCTCTAAAGTCATCAAACTACATGTCTATGGATCTAGTTTTTATACGAACCCAACCGTATGTCCAGAGTTGGATTCCGGCGGGCCGTGCACAAAATCGCCCGTTGAGTGGGACCGTGGGGCCCGTAAAACGACGTTCGATTCAACTGTCTCAGATTTGGACCAAACTTGGTATGCAGGACCAGAAAAATGATACGGTTCTGTTGGCGCAAGTTTCGTCTCGATCTGACGAGCATGCACAAAGTAATTGGAGAATTTGTAAAGTGCACGATACGGGGAATTTCGACGGATACGCATCAAATTCGTCGTGCACACGCGACCAATTTGAATTCCGTTAAAGCCCACACGACCACGAAGCCGTTACACAACTTTCGATGTGTTCGGTTCGCGACCACGTCGCCCGGAATGGCAGGACGCACGTCGTGTGGATGGTTTTTCAAGTTTTCAAAAACAGTTTTTTTTTTCTATTTTGAATTAAAATTTAACCAGAAATAAACCCCTAGAAATTAAACCAAAAATAGGGTTTTGATCTTGATCAGGTTGTCTAAAAGTGTATTCAGGTAGATTCCTAAAATTTATAATTTCCTGTTCGCAATCTGGTCGTAAATATGGGTGGTCGGGACAGTTCCTATAACCCAGAATTCGAGATTTTTCTCGATTTTGGGAATCGATTTGCGACACGCATACCGCGAATTGTTCAATTCTATTTGAAGAGGATTGAGGATGTATAGGTTGTCGATGTACCTGATCAAGTGGTTCGTAAAACGGCGGAGTAACGACGGAGAAATTACGTCGTGAACTTGGGTGTCTGCAACTGCTGCTGCTGTCCTGTTCCACGCTTGCGCGTGCGGTTTTCGTGCTGCCACGACGGCTCCGGCCGGCGGTGACTCTCGCCGACGTGCGCGCACGTGCGCGCGTGGGGTGTGCCCAGGCTGGGGGTCGAATGAGGCTACTAGGGTTTGGTTTTTGCTCTCGCTCTCTCGCTCTGTTATGGAGGGTGTAGGTTTTTATTTAACCTATCAAAGAGGGGGTCGGGTGTTACTCTCGGGTTCAGGGTTTTGCAGTTGAGGGATGCTTTGCTCAGCTTGGTCGGGCTGTGGGGCTTGGGCCTGTAGCCTGGGCTAGGATTAGCTCAAGTGTTGGTTTGATTATCTGTTATCATTTATTCATTTGGTTTATATACATACATCTATATATACATGTAAGTATTCATACATATATATATTTATATATATACGCATACACACATATTTTTATACACATATGGTAAATACATATATATATCGTACATAAATATATAATGTATATTTATATATAATACATAAATACCTCTATCTGTATATATTATACTCACATATATTTTTACGTATTTATGTCTACATATACACTTATATGTATATATATATATATTTTATATATACATACATATATACACTTGGGCTAGGCTGGCCTAGCTTTGGCTGAGCTGGTCCAATCTCCTATTTAGTACATGTATTTTTTATATATAAGAAATTCCTATATATATATATATATATATATATATATATATATATATATATATATATATATATATATATATATATATATATATATATATATATTTTTATATATTTATATATTTATATATAAGAAATTCCTATATATATATATATATATATATATATATATATATATTTTTCCACACATATACCTATATATTATATTTATATGTATTCATACAAATATACTCATAGGTAATATATTTATATATACATATAAGTACACACATATTATATACATACATATATATACATATTTTTATACATATTCACATATACACATATATATTCGCATATACATTTATATACCCAATTATTTACTTAATATATATATATACATTACAGTTTGGGAAAAACGTCTACTGGGTTACTGAATTATAATAATACCACCCAATGCATGTCTACACGGTCGTTTTGGGATGCACTACATGACTACCTAGGCTTGGGCTTGGTTTGGGTCTAGCCTGGCCAATTTGGTTCAATCGGGTCACTCAACGTCAAATAATATAATAATAATAAATAATTAACTATTTATAATAGTTATGACACAACTTGGCCTGGTTTTCCTAGTTAGGACATCCATATGGCTAGGTTTCCCCGGGCATGACTAGTACACTAGTCAAGACACACTGCTACATCTTCCGTGCCACAAATCCTAGTCGTCTAGTATTCAAAACTCAACCATGGCTAAAATCATCTACCGTAATAATTAACTAAATAAATATTTATAAAAATTCTAAAATCCCCATTTAAATCAAATAAATAAATAAATAAATATTTAAAAAAAATTTTGGGAAGGGAAGCTACAGGGAGTATGGTAGAAAATGGCTATGCGATCAAATCTAGGGGTAGGCACGGGTTGGGCTGGGCCCAAATTTGTTGGACCCGGACCGAACCCGTTACTTGGCAGGACGGGGCCGGACGGGTCCAAAAAATATTGGACCCGGACCGGACCGGACCCGTTTGAAACGGGTCCGAAACGGGTCGACCCGCGGGTCCAAACGAGTCCAAAAAAAATTAAAAAATTCTATAATAGTAAACATTTACATATCTTATATTGTCTATAAGAACAAAACAAGTCTAGTGTCTTCCCAAACTTCTAGAATTTATTTAGTAAACAATAAGATATTCTATTATGTATAGACTATAATAACAAAAAATGCTAAAAATTGATACAAAAAATATACTCCTAGAAACGGGGCGGGCCGGGGCCCCGATTATTTTAAAAATAGGACCCGCCCCGACCTGTTAATGTCACACGAACCGCCCCGTTTAAATTTTAAAATTTAGGAACCGGCTTGTTTAGACATTTTACGGTTCGGACCGGGTCGGAACCGCGGGTTTAGAACCGTATGCCCACCCCTAATCAAATCCCCTATTTTATAAAATATTGTATATGTCTATTGTGCCCTCGTGTATAATGGAGTCCCATTTTATTGTATAACCTAACATGTTTACATAATCATATTGTGCTCTAAATCACTAGTCACTTACAGTTCATTCTTATCATGTATATATTTTCAGTTTACAAATATCTCTCATTTTTATGTACATCTTCTTACAGTTCATGTATCTTACTCTTTTACATGTTTTATATTTTCTGCCATGATATGAACTACGTGAGATGTATTGTGATATAAACTACGTGAGATGTATTGTGCTCGCTCCTGTCCTGACTGAACCTATTGAAAATATTACAGATGATACTGAGGACTTCTACCCAACCTACTATGGAGCCCATCTAGAGGACACCTATGAGTTGGACCCACAGGAGGATCCAGCTCTAGCTGAGGACGTTATCCCTACTGCTTAGACTAGATTAGCTAGGCTTTATCTTATTTTTATTATGTTATTTGTATTGACTTTAGAGTTGTATTATTTCTGGATGTTTGTGATATTGTGTCGTTTAGACACTTAGACTTCCTTCTGTTTGTATGTTCTCTTTTGAGATTTTATATCTATCATATCGTGCTACTTCCATCTCTAGATTTGTGATTGAGTTGTACCTTATGTGATTTGTCCTCCATTCGGAGAGTATATCATATTGTATTTAGCTTGTGATAGTGACCTAGAACAACGTTCTACCGTCGACACTACGGCGTAGGCTGGGCGTACCCACTTCTCGTATTCCTATACTGGGTGCGGGTCATGACACGATGAGCCACTATCAGGCAAGCTAGACATGTACAAAAATCTAGACAAGCATGCAGTACATAGCAACAAACATGGAATAACATATATAAGAAGACAACCAGGAAGAAATCAGAAAAACTGGAACAAAATTAGGAAATATCAAACTTGGTACCCTGACTATATACCGGCAATGTAGTCCAGCATATCGACAGTATACCGGTCTGGGACTGCAAAAACTCTCTGTCAGGATTTTGCCGCACCGGTGTACCGTCGGTATGGATCGGTACACCGTCCGTATGTCAAAAATTGTCACATCGTTTTTTTTCTCTAAAAAGGACCCACAAACTGGTATGTCGTCCGTATACTTTGGTATATCGGCGGTATGCTATTTTTGTCCGAGAAGCAACACTAAAGGCATGAAACAAGTTCCGGGATCCAAATCTCATTCCAAAAGTTACATAAATCAGTATAACCATGAAAAAATACTAGAAGAAGATCTTGTATAGAATATATACTAAGTCTCATAGCAAGCACTCCGGTATCGTTTCTGATATGGAGTTTTCCTATTAAGTAAATAACAAAACATAGCAGGAAATCAAAACCTAGCTAAAACTAAATTTCGAGACGGGCAAAGAGACAATAATCACGAGGAAAACATATTTAGTAAAGCAAGTACTAGGCAATACTAGACTATCAAGGCAATAAGAAACAAAATAGCAGTGAAAATAATATTTGTCCAGTAGTTCAGCAGGATGTACTTGCCTAATATAGCTCCCAACCTAACTCTTCTACTCCACTACTGTAATGTCTGTGGTTCGTATTACATATTTTGGAATACGTGTACGTATTTTATCTTGTATTGCATGATTCCTTGCTTAGTTTTCTTCATGGCTTGGTTTATTCCTGGGTTGGTTCGGCTTGACTTGGTTTTACCTTGGTTCATTATGAACCAAGGGTGAACCCCCTACCTACCACCACCCTTGGTATTTATTACCCATTCTTCCTTCTCTCTCTTCATTACTCTTCTTCCTTCCTCCTTTAACTCTTTCACCTACCAGAGAGAGGGAGAGAGAGGTCTAGGCAAGTTCAACTTGCTTCATGGAGGAACTCAAATTTTATTGCTTCATTCCCTTCCTTACAGTATTTTAACTTACTTTAATACTTGGCATTTTCACTTTCCATTGCTAGATTCTTGTAGATCTAAGATTACTTTATTTTCAGAAATCTTGGGTTTTGATCTACTTAATCTTGTTATTTCTGAGTTTTGATGGTCCTATGTTGTAGAGAATCTTGTTCTGCCCCATTTTGACCTATGGAAGTTCGGATTTGGGCTTCGGATGATGGAGTTATGGAGCTTGAGAACTTGGCTCTCATGGTGTTCTTCTTCTCTGAAAATTTTGGAGAAGATGAACTGTGCTGACTTGACCGCATGAGGACCCCCGCTTCTTTCCGCCGCATGAGACGTTACCCGTTTAGCCGCATGCGCCCTCCCTGGCCGCATGAGGACCCCCGCTTCTTCCCGTCGCATGAATGCTCTGACTTAGTCTCATGCACCCTCTCTCTCCCGTTGGACGCATGGGACTTTACTTGACCCAGCTGCATGCGCTTCCCTCTTTCCGTAGCCGCATACGTTGTTCCCCCTTTCTGCCGCATGAGCTTGCCTTTCTCTCCGCCGCATGGACCCAATTTATTTCAGTCGCATGGACCCAATTCATCTCAGCCGCATGGTCGCATGCGCCCTCTTATCCCGCTGGCCGCATGAGGACTGATATCCTTAGCCGCATAGGCTTTCCTTTATCAGCCGCATGCGCCTGACCCTATTGAGCCGCATGGGCTGTTCTCCTCCCAGCCGCATGAGATTATTCCTGGCCGCATATGCATGAGCCGCATGGCTCTCTTATAGCTCTGTGTACTGTTGTTTTATTATTATTTTGCCCATGTCTTGTAACCCCCTTGTGTAACTTGAGTTCCTATGGCGTACACCTTTACCTTTATTGTATATTTTTACGCCTATTTTATATCCTTACGCCTTTTGTCCTGAACTTGATAAATCTTGATTTGATTGACATGATTGAAATGACAATTGTACATGACATGGTGTGACAAGTAGACATGACATGACCTGATAGTGGCCCGTCGTGGCGCACTCTTGACCAGTACTCTTGACATGATAACCTGACATGATATATCTTGATAAGCTGTTACGACGGCTACCTGACATGACATGACCTGTATAAATAACTTGGACACCGTGGGCGATTGTGCTTGTACAAATAATCCAGTCCTGTCTTGCATCATGTCTAGGAGGGGACTCCTGAGTACCACGGTCAGGAGTACCTACTGAAATGGACTAAGGCTAATAACTAGATTAATACATTAGTCATAAAGAGATCTCCCAGCTACAGGCAATCCCGTTACCTGGGTGCACCTGGGATCTGTAGCCTGCCGTCGAGTAGGGCACATTTCCAGCACACTGTCATGTGTTGCACCCTTCAAGCTACCTGAGGGTACATACGTTTCCTGGACGGTGTACCCACCTGAATTCAACCCCTAATTTTCGACCTGGGTAACCTGGATGGTGCAGGGCTTGTGGCTGTGGAATAATCTCACTGAATCTTGCTAGTAACTAGGCCTGTGATAACCCTAGCTAGTTAAAGTATCAAGCCGTACTTATTGCTTGGTCGTGATTGTTGAATGAGGAATAATCAGTCTAGTCTTGATCCTGTATAGATCGTTACATGTTCTGATTTTTATATTATCTTGTTGATAAATGGAAGAAATCAAGTTCGGTTCAGATGAAGGGTTACAATCTCGGTCCTTGTTTGGTTTAAGGATTGTAACCTGGTTATCTGAATGGTCCCATGGTTATCTTACCATATATCCTCGTGATGTTATATTTTCTCCAGTTTTACTATATATTATTATCTTCTGTGCTAATTGCTGGTTTTAGTTCCTAAGTGAAGCTTCCTTTGTGGCACTTGCTCTTTCTGGGGTCTGACCCAGCTGGTTTTGTATGGCCAGATTTTGGAGCAGCTCCAGAGGATCTACCGACCTTCCAGTCCGATGGTGGCGACTAGATGTAACCAGGGCAACGAGTGGGTTTATTTTTGATCTTCCACTTTATTGTAAAAATATTCTTTTGAGGCGTTTAGCCGACGAGCACCTGTTTAGCTCGATTGCTCTTACTTACTGTCTGCCTACGGGATATAACATGATTGACAGATCCTAGGGTTGATCATGTATGACTAAAACTCTTGCTAGTCCTAACATTTTGTAACAACTAGCTTCATGATCAGCTGAATATGTAATATTTGGGATGCCTTATTATTGTATATTTAATGATCATACATCTTGTGACTTTACTTACTTGCTTGTGATTGAGACACTAGGCTTGTTCATGACCATAGGAGACAGTTGGCTTGTAGTAAACCCTCATGTATCTAGACAGCCGTGACCGTATAGCGAGATGGATTCCATTTCATATACGTAGCTGGCTATGTCTGCCCCCGCTCTCCAGTATTCTGGTTCTGGGGCGTGACAACTACTAAGAGAAATTCAGAAACCACACAGTGAGGCCTCGAGACCAAGCTTCTAGCTCACTTGAAAAATGAAAAAAAAACAAAAAGAGAAGAAAGAGTAGAGAGAGAAAGTAAAAAAGAAAATTGGAATAAACCGAAGGGGTATAAATAGACGGGATAAATTAATCGTGACCGTCGGATCATGATCCGCGACTCAATCAAGATTAATCTCGTTCGTCGAAAAGAAAATCAAGTATCCATTGGATATAAGGTACTTCAATACCAAGAAACCAATGGATAATAAACGTATTAGTACTATTCATGAAAATATCTAAACACTATTCACGAAAATATCTGAAAATAAAAATATGTCAAAGTAGAAAATATCTTCCGGGTGGTATACAGTCGGTACACACCTGTACACTGGCGGTATGCCGGTCAAGAAAAAAGTCTCAAAAATAAAGTTTTCTTCGGTTCACCGAAAGTAAAAAAAAATAATACAGAATACAGTATAAAATACGTCTCCGTATACAAATATCGATACTGTGAGACGAGTCTCACATGGGATAATTATATCCTTTAAAGTGGTGATTGTATCCCACTAGCAGGTTACTTGCCAAACAATAAAAGTGAAAAATAACACTTTCTGTTCCAAAAACAAAAAATTTGCATACTTCAATGATTCCAGTCCAAAATACAAGCTTACCAAACGGTTTATATGAATTCAATCCACTTTACAAATTCAGAATTTTAATATAAAATATCACTTATGAAAATTGACTTTCCACTTACATTTTCACATACAACTTACCAAACATATATATATATATATATATATATATATATATATATATATATATATATATATATATATATATATATATAATATATATATATATAATATATATATATATATATAATTATTATTATTATTATTATATAATTATATATATAATAATAATAATATATATATATAATAATAATTATTATTATTATTATTATATAATATATATATATAATAATAATAATAATTATTATTATTATTATTATTATTGCCAATGATCCCTAGCCTAGTGGTAGTGGTGAGGCATGCGGTCCGAGTGGTCGATTCCCGGTAGGAGCATATATATATATATATATATATATATATATATATATATATATATATATATATATATATAAAAATATATATATATATATATATATATATATATATATATATATATATAGCCAATGACCACTAGCCCAAGTGGTTAGTGTGGAGGCATGTGACCCTTGTAGGGGGAGTTCGAATCCCAGTGGAAGCGATTCCAGAAACTAATTACCCTTTCTTCATATATATATATATATATATATATATAATATAGAATAAGGGAGGTGAGGTGCCACCCTACCGTAGGGTGGCACCATGTTACCCCCCCCCCCCCTCCCATGCTATCATCATGCGCATGGGTGCATGATGATAGAATGGGGAGGTGACATATAGCCACCCTCCAAAGCGTGGCACCTCACCTTCCTCATCCTCTCTCTCTTTCTCTCTCTCTCTCTCTCTCTCTCTCTCTCTATATATATATATATATATATATATATATATATATATATATATATATATATATATATATATATATATATATATATATATAATCATGCAGTAAAGTAAGATACAGGTACTGAAGGAAATGCAGTATGTAACAGAGAGAGAATTGTAATAGAAATATCTACTATAACTAGAGACTAACAATGGCTAGTGAGTCAGAGTACAATATAGACATGTAAATGGCATAGGAGATTCTGATGCTACACTATGGAAAGATTCTGATGCTACACTACTTGGATAATATTCACATGTCTACTTCTACTCTCCCGTACCCCCAATCAATACACAAGGATCCAGCCAGGTTATGTTATGATCCATACATGTCACGCCCCAGAACCAGAATACTGGAGAGCGGGGGAATGACTCAGCCAGCTACGTATTACGGGTAGATGAATACCGTATAATACGATCAATGATGTCTACAAGACGAGGGGGGTGCATACTACATGAAAGTCTCACTATGGTCACTTCACATCTATTGTCTCAATCATTCAAACAAGAAACAAAAATAGAGAACATATAAGATAAAGCAGTAAGGCGTCCCAAATGCTTAGTCAAAATGTTCTTTGATATCTGGCTTTACAAAACATAGCCAGATGATGTAGCAAGGCATACACAATTGTTATCAGCTACAGCCTGACTTAGTTACAATTATGTAAAAGTAAGTACAAGACGATCCGACTAACATGTCGGTGCCAAACGGCAAGGTATAAAGTAGATAACAAAACGAGCGGGGAAGTAAGAAACCCACTCGAGTCCTCCTGCGATCATCCCTCTAGTGTTGACCATCTTGGAGGTAGAAGTAAGCTGAGTCCTCGGGAACCGGCTCTAAATCTGGCCATGCAAAACCAGAGAGGTTAGACCTCTAATAGCAAGTACCACAAGGAAGCACGACATGAGAACTAAAACCAGTAATGAGAAATATGATAAATAGATCTCTGCTTGCCACTAGGATTCTCATAACATCACGACACTTCGAACCAACCTCCCAACCAAACAAGGACAGAAGTTGGCCCGTCATATCCTGACATTCTGATCATCTTAGTTAGGCAACAGAGTAGGTACAGTACACAAACAAATCAATTTAAAAGGCCATTCAACTACTACAGCTTGCTACTGTGTGTTCCAAGTTATGCTGGAATTATGCAATAAAAGATTCCTCAGTTCTCACTATGTGCAAGCAAGGCTAGTTTACCCAGTCAATCAATTGTGCCAATCATGAATTAGACGAGTCCCAGCAGGACGCCCGTCATCAATATATAATATATAATAAATAATATAACCAGATACCGTTTCGTGCCCGTGTGGCAGGCTTGCAGTATCTGTGGAGACCAGCCGACCTGTCGGGCACTTAATAGTCCCAAGAGGGCTGCCATGTAAGAACTCGGGAATCCATTCTCTCTATGTAATTATTATTTTATTTAACTTAATAATCTCTATGTTGAGTGAAATCCCATGCCGTGGATCAAGGTTATTCAAATGAGTACGTTCGTACGGGGTACGATATGCGCAACTCTACAACGATACCCGTGCGGCTAGGTTGTAGGTCTTACATAGCGTAATACAACAATCAAATCTAACCACAAAATAATCATGCCTTGACCATAAAGTACACGTGCTGCTTTTGTAGAAAAATAAATAAATAATTAATTAATTAGATTGAAGCATGCATGTGTCTGTATGCCGAGGTTCAGGATTAGCCAGTCGATTACAATAGTTCATAGTTAATATGAACGTGTCTCATTCATTCAATTCAATAAGACGACTAACCAGTCTCTCAGTTCCAACTAGGAACACATGATCAATTATTAGTAAAATTTCCCATCAATGTTAATTCGTACCAAGGCATGAAAGTCAACAATTATAGAGCAAATAGAAACACCAAGGTTAGATTACGCCAAGGTTGGTCTATGCCCAAGTCAGGCTACGCTCAAGTCAGGTACGACTCCTTACTATCCAAGCCAGCGTACGTAAGTCATACGCTTCCAAAAGGCAGCGTATGAACTCCATACGACTCCTTACTCTCCAAGCCAGCGTACGCAAGTCATACGCTTCCAAAAGGCAGCGTATGAACTCCATACGACTCCTTACTATCCAAGCCAGCGTACGCAAGTCATACGCTTCCAAAAGGCAGCATATGAACTCCATACGACTCCTTACTATCCAAGCCAGCGTACGCAAGTCATACGCTTCCAAAAGGCAGCGTATGAACTCCATACGACTCCTTACTATCTAAGCCAGCGTACGCAAGTCATACGCTTCCAAAAGGCAGCGTATGAACTCCATACGACTCCTTACTATCCAAGCCAGCGTACGCAAGTCATACGCTTCCAAAAGGCAGCGTATGAATCAAACTGCGCTGCGCTAAAGAGCGCGCGCAACTCAGTGGCGCAAGCTAAAAAGCTAGCGCACACTGCTCACTGTCTTCTCCAAAACAGCAAGAACTCTATGGTTGCACCCAAGGCTTCAAAAGTCCATAACTTGGTCAAAACAAGTCCAAATCCAACTTTCCGAAGGTCAAATTTGGGTAGAATAAAATTCTCTACAACATGGGACCATCAAAACTTGCAAACAAAAAAGTTTGATAGATCAAAACCACCAAAATCCGAAAATAACTTATTTCTAGATCTATAAAATTTAAGGCTTCGAAATGAAAATTCCAAGTTCTAAACTCTCTTAGGATCATGAGAGGAAGATAAATGAACTATAAAAACATGGGTTCTCATGGGAAGCAAGTTGCACTTGCCTACGGTTTGGTAGGTGGAGGGAGTGATGAGGAAGAAGAAGAAGAGTGATGGTGAAGGAAAAATAATAAAGAGAGAGAAAGGGGGGATTGGCTTTAAATGAAAAGGTGGTGGTAGGTGGGGGTGTTAGGTTTGGTTCATGATGAACCAACTAACTAAACCAAACCAAGCCGAACCCAAGTCTAGCTAAAGCAGAGAAATAAAAGCAGAAAGTAAAATGCAGATAATTAATTAACATGAATTTAAAGGAATTTAAATACAGGATAATACATGATAAACATTAAATAAATACATTTGAGTTGTACATGTATAAAATACGCATTCTGGGAACGGGAAGTGACATCTCTACCCTCCTTAGAAAAATTTCGTCCTCGGAATTTCAAATCCAAGCAGGATAGAAACATCGGGGCTAAACTAATCTAAGTACAAGCAATTCAATCAAGCAATCATTTTACAATATCCATAGCAAGTAACATATCTATATTTAACAATTTACGATATCAAGCAATTCTACCCAAAAGGTGATAAGCATGAGGAATCAAGACAATCAAGGTACACAAAAAAATATACCTTGTGAGTCAAACAGGTGTGGATACCGTGATCGGATATCATCCTCACGTTCCCACGTTGACTCTCCCAAAGAGTGATGACCCCAAGCAACCCGGACAAGGTTAATTGTTCGGTTCTTGAGTATCTTCTCTCTTCGGTTCAAAATGGACACAGGCTGCTCCTCGTAAGACATGTTGGTACCAACAACCAGTTCTGAATGATCGAGGATATGGCTGGGGTCCGATACATACCTTCGCAATTGAGATACATGAAACACGTCATGCACCTCTCGTAACGAAGGTGGAAGGGACAAACGATAAGCAACATCGCCTACCCTATTAAGAATAACAAATGTGCCTACGTATCGTGGACTCAACTTCCCGCGAACGCCAAATCTAATGACCCCACGGGTAGGTGAGATCCGCAAGAACACGTGGTCCCCAACAGAAAACTCTAGCGGCCTACGATGCTGGTCCGCCCAATGACGATGCCGATCCTGCGCAACACGAAGTCGCTCTCTAATTCCCTTAATCACTTCAACCGTCTGGATAATCATTTCTGGGCCTAGCATCTTCCTTTCCCCGATATCATCCCATGCTAGTGGCGATCTACACTTCTTACCATATAGTGCCTAGGGGTGTAAACGGGCCGGACGGACACGGACAGTCCACTGTCCGTGTTCGGTCCGAAAATGAAAATGAGTTCGGACGGACGGACATGGACAGTCCACTGTTCGAGTTCGGGCCGGACGGACACGGACAACCACTGTTCGTTAATTCAATCGGACGGTCCGCGGACAAATGAAATATATTACCAAAAGCTATTATTTTATCAAGATACCTTGATAGCTGGTACAAAAAATCAAGTTGAAAGAAAATACAATTGAAGGTTATAGAATACAACAAACAATAGTAAAATGTTAACAAAAATCGAGACCGAACCACAAAAAATTGATGCAAAACCAAAATAATATGACATAATTGATGCAAAACCAAAATGAGTCTCCACTATCGGACGGTTCGCGGACAAATTCGGACCGGACATGGATATGACCGTATCCGGTTCCGATTTTTAAACGGACCAAAAAAATGTTCAAGTTTTGTTCGTTAATCAATCGGACGATCTGCGGTCGAACCATTTATCGAGCCGGACACGTACGGACAACAGACTACTTTGTCCATTTTACACTCCTAATAGTACCTCAAATGGCGCCATCTGGATACTGGCTTGATAACTGTTGTTGTATGAGAACTCAACTAAGTGCAGGTGGCCTTCCCAAGATCCTCCAAAATCCAGAGTGCAAGCTCGTAATATATCTTCCAAAGTCTGAATTGTCCTTTCTGATTGTCCGTCCGTCTGCGGATGGTAAGCCGTGCTAAATCTTAACTTGGTACCCAGACTATGATGCAAGCTCTTCCAGAAATATGATGTAAAGCGGGTATCTCGGTTTGACACAATACTGACAGGGACTCCATGCTACCTGACTATCTGTTGCATATACAACTCTGCCAACTTTTCTGTAGATTGCCCTACTCTGAAAGGAAGAAAATGTGCTACCTTTGTAAGCCGATCTACTATCACCTAAATAGCATCTTTATCACTTGGTGATCTCGATAAACCGGTCACAAAGTCCATTGTGATGTGTTCCCACTTCCATTCCGGGATAGGAAGCGGTTGTAATAATCCAGCTGGCCTCTGCTGTTCTGTCTTTACTTGCTGATATATCAAGCAACGGGAAACAAACCTAGCTATCTCCCTCTTCATCCCGTTCCACCAGAAGTGCTGCTTGATATCTTGGTACATCTTGGTCCCTCCAGGATGTATAGAATACTGAGAACTGTGAGCTTCTGTCATAACTTCCTGTCTGATATTTCCACTAGGTACACATAGACGTGATCCAAACCATCCAAACCTAAGCGTACCATCTTCGTGGATTTGCATCTCTTTTCTGAGCCCTGACTCACATTCTGCCCTAAGCTTCTGAATCCTTGGGTCCTGTGCCTGGGCCGTCTTGATCCTGCCTACCAAGTCGGATTGAACTTGTAGACTCGCCAGAATTTCTATATCATTAGGAAGTATAACTTCGATGCCCATCTCCCGAAGGTCTTCTAAGATGTGCTTCTGCGTTGTCAACATAAATGCGCCGCCTCTTCTGCTGAGAGCGTCTGCTACCACATTAGCCTTGCCTGGATGATACTGAAGCTCCACGTCATAATCCTTGATCAGCTCTAACCATCTTCTCTGCCTCATGTTCAGCTCCTTCTGAGTAAAGATGTACTTCAGACTTTTGTGGTCTATGTACATGTCTACTCGGTCACCATATAAGTAATGCCTCCATAGCTTCAAAGCAAATACTACTACCGCCAACTCTAAATCATGAGTTGGATAATTTTTTTTGTGGTCTCGAAGTTGCCTAGATGCATACGCTATCACCTTCCCATGTTGCATAAGGACACATCCAAGTCCTTTACCTGACGCATCACAATATACAGTAAAACCTCCGGGTCCAACTAGCAATGTAAGAATAGGCGCTGATATCAACTTCTGCTTCAAATTCTCAAACGATGACTGGCATTCTGCCGACCAGACAAATGGCACATCCTTCCGTGTCAAGCGGGTCATGGGTGCTGAAAGTCTTGCAAAATCTGACACAAATCTTCTATAATATCCTGCCAATCCCAAGAAACTCCGTACATCAGCTACGGTCTTGGGTACTGGCCAACTCTCTACTGCTTCTACCTTCTTGGGATCCACTGCTACTCCAGCTCCTGATACGATATGACCCAAAAATGAAATATGATCCGCCCAGAACTCACACTTGCTGAGCTTGGCATACAACTGGTTCTCGCTCAGAACCTGCAACACTTTCCTGAGGTGGTCTTCATGCTCCTCTTCACTAGCAGAGTACACAAGAATGTCGTCGAGAAATACTACGACAAACTGATCTAAATACGGCATAAAGATACGGTTCATCAAATTCATGAATATAGCTGGAGCATTGGTCAAACCAAACGGCATTACTAAGAATTCATAATGTCCATACTTCGACCTGAATGCTGTCTTGGGAATGTCTTCCTTTCGAACCCTCACTTGATGGTACCCTGAACGAAGATCTATCTTGGAGAAAACTATAGCTGTGCTCAACTGGTCAAACAAGTCGTCGATCCTGGGTAGTGGGTACTTGTTCTTTACTGTTGCCGCGTTAAGCTTCCTGTAGTCGATACACAATCTGGATGATCCATCCTTCTTCCCCACAAGTACCACTGGTGCAGCCTATGGCGATATGCTGGCTTGGATAAACTTCTTCTCCTTCAGTTCCTCTATGTGCTGATATACCTTGGCCTGCTCTGAATCCGCCATTCTATAAACCCGATCTGATATCGGTTTAGTCCCAGGTGTCAATTCTATACTGAACTCAATATCTCTAACCGGTAGCAGACTGGGAAGTTCTTCGGAAAATACGTTTAGAAATTCTTCAACTACCTTCGGAACCTGAACTTCTTTCATTGCCGTTATTACTCCTTGCTCTTGCTGAGTTGCCTCTGATCTGACTAAGGTGAATCTCTTCATGCCTGGAATATCAAAAGATACACTCCCACTACGACAATCTATTGTCGCATGACTGTCTTTCAGCCAGTCCATGCCTAAGATAACGTCGAAATTTCCAACAGGAAATTCTATCAACTGGACGGGTAAGGAATGCCCGCAAACTACAACACTACACGCTAGAATAACTCTACTAGCTCCTACGAGCCTATTGCCAGTGAGTATATTCAACCTCCCTGGCAATGCCTCGAACTCTATTCCTAGCCGTATCGCAAATTGTGCAGATATAAATGAGTGTGATGCTCCTGAATCAAACAATGCTACTGCGGGATATGAGCCGACGAGAATGTTACCTGCCACAACATCCCCTGATGCCAATGCCTCCTCCAAGGACAGAGTGAATGCCTGCCCTCGACCTCCTTGCTGGTTTCCATGCGGTGGCCTAGTCTGGTGCTGCTGCTGGCCCCTGCCTTGATGATGCTGGGGTGGTCTATACTGGTGCTGCTGCATCGGCGGTCCCTGCTGCCGAAACATCTGAGCCTGTGGCATTAACGGACGCTGGGCCAATGGTCTCACTGCTACCGCTGGTCCTCGATACTGTCCTGCCCCTGGTGCTGGCAGAGCAGGAAACTGTTGCCCTGGTCCTCCTGATCTCGAATTCATGGGACATGTGGTAACCCGATGATCTGGATTTCCACATATCAAATACAGTTCGTTTAATGCCCGACACACATCTCTAGTGTGCCCCATCTTCCCACAATAAGTACAGCTCGTTGGGGGTTGCTGGTTCTTCTTCTGTTGCTGCTGCTGCCTGGGTGGTGGTACTGGCCCTCGCATTGCCACATCGTGAATGCGAATGCCAAGGGATGGTGCTGTTGTTCGGGACGCTGCTCCCCCTCCTCCTTCAATCTGACTGTGAGATCTCTTCTGACCTCCAGTCCTTACCGTGATCCTCTGAATGGTGATCTCATGCCTTCGGGTTGCCGTCAATATCTCATCAAAAGTCTGGTAATTGTGCCCCTCTATCAATTGCAAGAGCTCAAGATGAAACCCTTGCTGAAACCTCATAGCCCTCTGGCGCTCCGTCGCTACCATCTCTGGGGCAAACCTACTTAATCTGCAGAACTCCGCTGCATAAGCATCTACCGTCTTGCCGGCCTACTTGAGGTTGATAAACTTCTGTTGTAGCTCAAACTGCACCACAACTCCATAGTACTTTGTCTTAAATCTTGCTGTAAAATCGTTCCAAGCCACAGGACGTCTGATGCCTACCTCCGCTGATTCCCACCAATCACGTGCGAGATCCTGAAGTAACAACTTCACCTGATCCACACGTTCTTCTGCCGGCACCTTAGCGGCTGTCAAAATAGCCTCAATATCCTTAAGCCATGCATCTGCTGAGATGGCATCCTCCGTTCCTTCAAAACGGCGGGGATTGAACTTACAAAATCTGGTCGATGCTCCAGAATCCGGCCTTGCCCCTCTTTCCAAAGCTGTCTGCAACCCTTGGTTGAGTAGTACATTCTGCTCTTGTAACTGAGCGTGCATGCGCTGCTGGGCTAACATCTGGTGTTGCTGAGTAGCCATCATCCCTCTCATGATCTCCAGAAGGGCTGGTATGTCCAAGTCCACGGGGGTAGGTAGAACTATTGGTGGTGTTGGAACCTCCGGATACTGCGGTCCAACTGCTGGTTCTACTATCACCTCTTCTTGAATAGTCTCATGAAGTGGTTCTGACACTTGTTGCTGACCAACCTGGTCAGGTTGTCCATGCTGCCCTTGTTGTTGTTGCCCAATCCTGACAGATGCGGACGAGGTGCCCCTAAGAAAAGGGACAAGAAAACCATCAAACGACCGGACAGGAAAGATCAAGGAAGTCAAGGGATACTGGAATGTCAAGATAGAATTGAGAACAACGAATCATGAGATCAAGGAAGAACGTGTGTGATTGAGACATCCTACAAATCAAAACACCCTACAAGTCTGAAATCAGACCTGCATGGGCCACCACTAAAACCTTGTCACGCCCCAGAACCAGAATACTGGAGAGCGGGAGAATGACTCAGCCAGCTACGTATTACGGGTAGATGAATACCGTATAATACGATCAATGCTGTCTACAAGACGAGGGGGGTGCATACTACATGAAAGTCTCACTATGGTCACTTCACATCTATTGTCTCAATCATTCAAACAAGAAACAAAAATAGAGAACATATAAGATAAAGCAGTAAGGCGTCCCAAACGCTTAGTCAAAATATTCTTTGATATCTGGCTTTACAAAACATAGCCAGATGATGTAGCAAGGCATACACAATTATTATCAGCTGCAGCCTGACTTAGTTACAATTATGTAAAAGTAAGTACAAGACGATCCGACTAACATGTCGGTGCCAAACGGCAAGGTATAAAGTAGATAACAAAACGAGCGGGGAAGTAAGAAACCCACTCGAGTCCTCCTGCGATCATCCCTCTAGTGTTGACCATCTTGGAGGTATAAGTAAGCTGAGTCCTCGGGAACCGGCTCTAAATCTGGCCATGCAAAACCAGAGAGGTTAGACCTCTAATAGCAAGTACCACAAGGAAGCACGACATGAGAACTAAAACCAGTAATGAGAAATATGATAAATAGATCTCTGCTTGCCACTAGGATTCTCATAACATCATGACACTTCGAACCAACCTCCCAACCAAACAAGGACAGAAGTTGGCCCGTCATGTCCTGACATTCTGATCATCTTAGTTAAGCAACAGAGTAGGTACAGTACACAAACAAATTAATTTAAACGGCCATGCAACTACTACAGCTTGCTACTGTGTGTTCCAAGTTATCCTAGAATTATGCAATAAAAGATTCCTCAGTTCTCACTATGTGCAAGCAAGGCTAGTTTATCCAGTCAATCAATTGCGCCAATCATGAATTAGACGAGTCACAGCAGGACGCCCGTCATCAATATATAATATATAATAAATAATATAACCAGATACCGCTCCGTGCCCGTGTGGCAGGCTTGCAGTATCTGTGGAGACCAGCCGACCTGTCGGACACTTAATAGTCCTAAGAGGGCTGCCATGTAAGAACTCGGGAATCCATTCTCTCCATGCAATTATTATTTTATTTAACTTAATAATCTCTATGTTGAGTGAAATCTCATGCCGTAGATCATGGTTATTCAAATGAGTACGTTCGTACGGGGTACGATATGCGCAACTCTACAACGATACCCGTACGGCTAGGTTGTAGGTCTTACATAGCGTAATGCAACAATCAAATCTAACCACGAAATAATCATGCCTTGACCATAAAGTACACGTACTGCTTTTATAGAAAAATAAATAATTAATTAGATTGAAGCATGCATGTGTCTGTATGCCGAGGTTCGGGATTAGCCAGTCGATTACAATAGTTCATAGTTAATATGAAATGTGTCTCATTCATTCAATTCAATAAGACGACTAACCAGTCTCTCAGTTCCAACTAGGAACACATGATCAATTATTAGTAAAATTTCCCATCAATGTTAATTCGTACCAAGGCATGAAAGTCAACTACTATAGAGCAAATAGAAACACCAAGGTTAGATTACGCCATGGTTGGTCTATGCCCAAGTCAGGCTACGCTCAAGTCAGGTACGACTCCTTACTATCCAAGCCAGCGTACGCAAGTCATACGCTTCCAAAAGGCAGCGTATGAACTCCATACGACTCCTTACTATCCAAGCCAGCGTACGTAAGTCATACGCTTCCAAAAGGCAGCGTATGAACTCCATACGACTTTTTACTATCCAAGCCAGCGTACGCAAGTCATACGCTTCCAAAAGGCAGCGTATGAACTCCATACGACTCCTTACTATCCAAGCCAGCGTACGCAAGTCATAAGCTTCCAAAAGGCAGCGTATGAACTCCATACGACTCCTTACTATCCAAGCCAGCGTACGTAAGTCATACGTTTCCAAAAGGCAGCGTATGAACTCCATACGACTCCTTACTATCCAAGCCAGCATACGCAAGTCATACGCTTCCAAAAGGCAGCGTATGAATCAAACTGCACTACGCTAAAGAGCGTGCGCAACTCAGTGGCGCAAGCTAAAAAGCTAGCGCACACTGCTCACTGTCTTCTCCAAAATAGCAAGAACTCCATGGTTGCACCCAAGGCTTCAAAAGTCCATAACTTGGTCAAAACAAGTCCAAATCCAACTTTCCAAAGGTCAAATTTGGGTAGAATAAAATTCTCTACAACATGGGACCATCAAAACTTGCAAACAAAGAAGTTTGATAGATCAAAACCACCAAAATCCGAAAATAACTCATTTCTAGATCTATAAAATTTAAGGCTTCGAAATAAAAAATGCCAAGTTCTAAACTCTCTTAGGATCATGAGAGAAAGATAAATGAACTATAAAAACATGGGTTCTTATGGGAAGCAAGTTGTACTTGCCTACAGTTTGGTAGGTGGAGGGAGTGATGAGGAAGAAGAAGAAGAGTGATGGTGAAGGAAAAATAATGAAGAGAGAGAAAGGGGGGTTGGCTTTAAATGAAAAGGTGGTGGTAGGTGGGGGTGTTAGGTTTGGTTCATGATGAACCAACTAACTAAACCAAACCAAGCCGAACCCAAGTCTAGCTAAAGCAGAGAAATAAAAGCAGAAAGTAAAATGCAGATAATTAATTAACATGAATTTAAAGGAATTTAAATACAGGATAATACATGATAAATATTAAATTAGTACATGTATAAAATATGCATTCTGGGAACGGGAAGTGACAATACAATGGCCCACAAGGGGTGTTACATGGTAGGCCATAAATGGGTGATTCTAGGAATGCCCATACATGGGAGATTCAAGGAAGACTCTGTGATCATGAGAGTACATGTCACAAGTGATCAATTAACCATGAAGCATAGTGATACACAATGTAAGTGAAACGCACAGAACATGTAGTATCCGATGCTCCCTGAGGGGATAACATCTCAAGAAGGGATCCATATAGTACTAATCCGTGTGACCAACGTGACAGTATCAAGTAAAGTAATTTAAAGCAAGAAAATAATTCTAAGCAGGATATGAAATGATCAGAGAATATACTCGCCTGTATCCTGAGTATCTGAAGAGTATCTACTGTCCGAGGAGTGGTGTCTGTCTCCTATAGAATAGTACAAGTCACTATGAGTCTAAAATGATAATAAGATGCAATTCAATGCATTCTAGATTAATCTAGGTCAATCTAGGCCAAAGTCAACTCTTGGTCAACCTTGGTCAACCAAAAAGTCAAACCTAGGTCAACTATGGTCAAACTAGGTCCAACAAGTCTAAACTAGGTCGAACAAGTCATTCTAGGTCGAACTAGTCCATACTAGTCTAAACAAGGCTAAACTAGCCTATGCTAGTGTACCAAGTCCATACAACCTATACCACACAAGTCAAAACCAAACATCACACAACCTAGTTTGCATCTAGGCCTACACATGAAATCACATAGTAAATATATATATATACATATGGCTACCCATATGTATACCACACATACATATGTATATCTAATAATGTATATAATGTATTATGTATATATGTGGATAGATATATGTAGGGTGTACCATTATATATATATATATATATATATATATATATATATATATATATATATATATATATATATATATATATATATATATGTTATGATTATTTATTTCATGAGTAATGCTATAGGAACACACTTCTATTAAGATATGACAGTGTATTATTGAATATCAAAAAATATAGGAAAAATTTATGAAATGCCCAAAAAACGAAAAAGGTTTATGAAAAACCCACTGCACAATAACATTTTCATCGCGTGCCCAGAATTAGCAAAAAATATATAAAGGGGGTTCCGAATGACCTTTTTGTCCTTCCTTCTAATTTATTGAAAACACCCACGAAACTACTCTTAAAAAAGTTTCGATACTTCCTCTTCTTCCATACGCTGCTCACTTTCGAATCAAGGTTTTTTACTCAAAAATCTTCAAACCTTACTTCAAAAACTCGTCGAAAAATTTCGAAAAGGTCGACAAACGGTAAAACTCCTAAAACGGAGGTCCAAACAACATTTTTTCGTCATTCTAAAATTTTGAAAGGCCGATTAACGAAGAAGCGGTTAATCTTTGGCTCCTCAGAAATATGCTCCTTTTACGACAAATCGGATCTCGTTTCGACCTCCCAATCAAAAGTTATGGCCCTTCAAAGTTTCAATTGGCCATAAAATGCAGGAGAATAATCATTCTCCGTATTAATATCACAGAGAATGACCATTCTCCGTGCTAAAACCACGGAGAATGGCCATTCTCCTTGTTAAATTGGCAAAGAATATCCATTCTCCGTCAATTTAATAAGGAGAATGGCCATTCTCCGTGGTGCTAAAACGACGGAGAATGGTCATTCTCCATGCTAAAACCACGGAGAATGACCATTCTCCTTGTTAAATTGACCAAAAATAGCCATCCTCCGTGTTAAAATGACGAAGAATGGCCATTCTCAGTCATTTTATCACGGAGCCATTCTTCGTCATTTTGACATGGAGAATGACCATTCTCCGTCATTTTACCATGGAGAATGGTCATTTTCCTTGTTAAATTGACAAAGAATAGCCATTCTCCGTGTTAGAATGACGGAGAATGGCCATTCTCCGTCAATTTAACAAGGAGAATGGTCATTCTTGGTGCTAAAACCACTGAGAATGGTCAATTCTCCGTGCTAAAACCACGGAGAATGGTCATTCTCCTTATTAAATTGATAAAGAGTAGCCATTCTCTATGTTAGAATGACGGAGAATGGCCATTCTCCGTCAATTTAACAAGGAGAATGGCCATTCTCCGTCATTTTAACACGGAAAATGGCCATTCTCCGTGTTAAAATGACGAAGAATGGCCATTCTCAGTCATTTTATCATGGAGCCATTCTTCGTCATTTTGACACGGAGAATGGTCATTCTTCATCATTTTGACACGGAGAATGGTCATTCTCCATCATTTTGACATGGATAAGGCCGTTCTCCATGGTTTTAGCACGGAGAATGGTCATTCTCCGTAATTTTAACACGGAGAATGATGGAGAACAGTCGACAGAAACCTAAAACCTTTTTTTTCTTCGAAAAAATTGTCATGAACAAAAATTCAAGAGTTTTCGTTCTTCTTTCAAAACGATACTAACTCTTATGGAAAAGAAGAAGAAGATCTTCTCTCCACAATTGACCAAATCGCCAAAAAATTTTAAATCTCTCCACGATGATGATGATAATGATGATGATGATGAGCGATGATCGAAGTTCGACTGAAGAAAAGTACAGTGAACTACGAACGATCTTTGCGATCTCTGCTGAAGATGAGAGCAATGAAATTCAGATCTCTCGTGAAGAAGAAGACGAAAATCGCAATCCAAATCTGGGTTTGTGCGAAGGGTATTTAGGGTATTATAAAGATGACAATTTTGTAAATACAGAGCATATAAAGGGAATCTTAGAATATTTAACGTGAAAATATATAATTCTGGACATTTTATAAAACCCACCCTGCGGGTGAATTTT
This sequence comes from Iris pallida, assembly GCA_029216955.1. Lineage (NCBI taxonomy): Eukaryota > Viridiplantae > Streptophyta > Magnoliopsida > Asparagales > Iridaceae > Iris > Iris pallida. Next base: position 4,832,218 of record JANAVB010033216.1, on the reverse strand, counting down.
TTATACATAACAACTCCGAAATTGAATTTATCAGCAATTTTTAGAAAAATATATTAAAAAGTAGATAATAATTAACATCTAATAATCTACTACTATACCAATACCGCTGTGGAGTATGTAAAAAAAAAAGAGAAAATTTGAGTGGCACCCCACTTTTTTTACGCTTATTTAAGGTGCACCCCACAAGTTTACATGAATGTATGACACCCCCCACTTTTGACGGTTTCCGTCCAAAACGAGAGTTAACCAATTTTTTTGACGAAAATACCCCTATCTGTTGTCCTCTTCCCCACGTCAACTATCCGTCTCCCCTCCCCCCCCCCCCCCCCCGCCGTGCTCGGCCCCCTCCACGACGTCGCCCCCCCCTCCCCGACCGCGCCGCACCCCCGGCCCCCGACCACCACCACCACCACCACCACCATCAACCTCATCACCACCACCATCGGACGCGGCGGTCCGCTGCTACCCGAGCGCGACGGTGGGCCTCGCCATCCACAAGGAGATGAGCATCGACCCCCGGAGAGCCCCCGACAGCTCCTCCATGCCCGACTTCGTCCGGCTGGTGCGGAAGTCCTTCCAACTCGAGCAGGAGACCGCGGTCAGGCTTGGAGCCGACGGAGGCCAATCCAAGCCGAGGCTGCTGATCATAGCCAGGAAGAGGATGAGGAGGTTCGAGAACGTGGACGACATCGTCGGGCTGGCGGAGGGGCTGGGCTACGAGGCCGTCGTGGCGGAGGCGAACGCGTCGTCCGACCTGGCCCGGTTCGCGCGGGGTGGTGAACTCGTGCGACGTGCTGGTGGGCGTGCACGGGGCCGGGCTGACGAACCTCGTGTTCCGGGCCAACGCGACGGTGATCCAGGTGGTCCCGCTGGGTGGGCTGGAAGGGATAGCCCGGGCGGACTTCGGCGGGTCCTCCCTCGACGTGGGCCTCAGGTACCTGCAGTACAGCATAGGCGAGGGGGAGAGCACGCTCGCTGACGTGTATCCCAAGGACCACCCGGTGCTCAGGGACCCCGTCTCGATCCACAGGCAGGGGTGGATGGCCCTCAGGGGGGTCTACTTGGACAAGCAAAGCGTGAGGCTCACGTGGGGAGGTTCAAGGGACAGTTGGTGGTGATGATGAGGTTGATGGTGGTGGTGATGATGATGATGGTGGTGATGGTGGTGGTGGTCGGGGGCCGGGGGTGCGGCGCGGTCGGGGAGGGGGGGGGGGGGACGACATCGTGGAGGGGCCGAGCACGGCGGGAGGGGGGGACGGATAATTGACGTGGGGAAGAGGACAACAGATAGGGGTATTTTCGTCAAAAAAATTGATTAACGCTCGTTTTGGACGAAAACCGTCAAAAGTGGAGGATATCATACATTCATGTAAACTTATGGGATGCAACTTAAATAAGCGTAAAAAAAGTGGTGTGCCACTCAAATTTTTTCAAAAAAAAAAGTGTCCGTAACATTATTGTTATTTAATACATTATAATTTGTAAATGCTGGTATTGGTTTATTTTTTCATTCCTTCCCAATTTGAGGGCCGAATTAGTATAAAATTTATGCAGACGTCATCCGGACAGTACTGCCTTGAAAAGTAGCATTATGATAGCAGCAGCAATTTAAGGAGTTGCCAATTCTCTCTCTCTCTCTCTCTCTCTCTCAAGCAAAGCTGGTATTTCTCCTCCCTCCCTCTTATCCAAAAAAGAGAGAGAATTAAAGAAGAGCATATAGAGAGGTTTGATCATGTTTCAGAACTTGCAGCCATCATCATCATCATCATCATCATCATCATTCAGAAGCTGTATAAAGACACTTGAAGCTGATATACACCATGCCAACATCCTGTAAATATTTTTTCCCCCTCTGTAGCGTACTTTCTTCATTAAAGGTGTTGTTTTTTTTTTTTTTGGTAGAGTAAAATTGGGTGGTTGTTATTGTCAGTTTTCTTGTGAATAAGGGGGGGTGTTATTTTGTTTTTTCTTTCCTGCAAACAAAACAGAGCAGATGCTGTTCAGAGGGCTTATGGTGGTGCATGCCTTCAGATGAGGATATCCTACAGCCCTTTGGCTACCTTCTTCCTCTACCTGCTCCAGTGGCTGGACTGTGGTGGTTGCAGCTCTTATTTTGGCCTTCTCCATGTACTCATTTGCAAGGTCCAATTCTCTTGCCCCTCTTCTTTTCTTGCTCATAAATTGTCTACTTACTGTGTTTGATTGGACCTTTTTTTTCCATAGAAAATATTTTCATCACAAATTTTCCATCCATTGTAGTGTTTGATGATTATATTTTCCATGGAATTATTTTCCAAAAAACTATCATTATCCATATTTTCAGAAATATATCATTTTCCATGGAAAATAATTTTTACTGGAAAATAAGGACAATCAAACACCCAAATTAAGTTTTTCATAAGAAAATTTCAAAATTACATGATTTTTTTTCCTAATGTAATTACATGGAATTAATTTATTTTCCACATGTTTTCCGTGGAATTAATTTACCGTTTTGTTTTGTTTTCTTATATGTGTACAGGTTAATTTTTTTCCTAGTAAAATAATTTATTTTCCGTGGAATTAATTTTTTTCCTAGTAGAATTAATTTATTTTCCGTGGAATTAATTTTTGTCTTGTTTTATTGTACGTTTACAGGTTTATGTGGATGGAAAGGCAAGTATATCTACATACGAAAGGAAGGCTAGTCTAAGGGAATTCTATGGTATGTGTTCTTCTCCAACACAGACTAACCTTTACTTTGTCATGGGGTTTCTTATATTTGTGTACATATTTTTGTAGCTGTTATTTATCCGTCTCTTCAACAAATTGAGAGCAACCTAGTGGATGGAGATTGTAAATTTAGAAGCCGAGGCAAAGAGATTCCTGGCAGGAGGGTGGATGTGGAGAGGGAGAACGAGTGCGGCATCTGTCTGGAGATATGCACGAAGATGGTCCTGCCTAATTGCAATCATGCGATGTGCTTAAACTGCTACCACGACTGGTATAGCTACTTGCTTTCATTCCCTCTGTTTTGAACTGCAACTGATTGATTGTTCCAACTCTCGAAACCTTAGGAATATGCGGTCGCAGTCCTGCCCCTTTTGCAGGGGAAGTATAAAGAGGGTCCAGTCAAGAGACCTATGGGTGCTAACGAATAACAGCGACTCGGTTGACACGGAGACTCTGGAGAAGGACAACCTTAGGCGCTTCTATCGGTTCATAGATGAATTGCCTCTCACAATCCCAGACACCCTTTTCTGGGTCTATTATGACTATCCAGTCTAAACTGTAGACACAGAGGACAATGGTGTACAGATTTGCGCCAGAAGCCGACCATCTCTCATAGATAGAGTCTGGTAAGAGGAATTCTTTTTCTCTGATTCTGCTTGTCAAGTTCCCCGCCAACATCGTTGTGTGGTAGGATTAAGTTGCAATGCTTATAAAAAAAAATGTACATGAAAGTTCTTGATTCTCAAAGTCGAGTCATGTTGGTACTTTTTGCAATGCCCCTATCACATTATACCATTCTATTGTATGACGAGCAAAATAAAGGTTATTACCACATTGAGTTAGATGATTTCTCCACTTCTACTCTACTTCTTGCATGTGGAAGGTTTTCATTCAAAACATAAATTTGTTGATGCTCTAATAGGGGTTTACTTATGAGAGAGAAATTTCGGGGAGAAGGGGGGTGGGTGTGGTTTGGGTTACTTTTTTGTTTGAAGCTGCCTGGAACTTACCTCGGTCGATCTTGTTATGATACGAGCTGACATGTCTATTAGTCTGGGCGTTGCTATTTTGTTCAACAATTTGATCCCCGCTATACATTTATGAAACAGTTATAGATTTTTATTCCTGCTACTGATTCGGTGTTTGCTGTCTAAACACATAGATATCATGTGTTTTGACCATTTCGTCTTCATGTTGGAAATTTGTCAACCCTGGGTAAATGGTAGTCTTTATTACTTTTTGCTGTGAAGTGACTTTGAAGAATATATCAGTGAACCTTTCTGTCACATGCCCTTAATATTTGTAAATAAGATAATTTTATAGCTACCTGGAGAGGGTTAATATTATTTACTTAATATCTTTGTAAGAAAGAAAATGTTATGGTTTTCCAGAAGGACTAGTTATCTGTAAGATCATCTTGCTAAACCCATGTTGATAGTTGTCTGATATGTGTAGAGGCAGACAAATGTTGAGAAATTTGATATGTTCCATTTTCTAGGGTTTTATTATGAATTGTAGGCCATGTCTAGGAGACTAGGATTGACATTCAAGCTTGTGCCCCACATGTTATCCTAGACAAAGTTGTAAATTTTCTTTGAAAAAACGACTGTGACTTTAGAGAACCTATGGAGCAAAAATGTTTATATCGCTGCATAATTTGTTCTCTCTCATTATTCTTCCAAATGAAGGTGGGCTGAAATGAGAATGTTTGGGACTACAGAAATGGTTCTTATGAACTTTAGTAGAACCATTATGATGAGTTCCCATGGTTTACATGGTTGTCGATTAAAATGTGTTCAATGCACAAAAAGAGAGGTTAGTTCTAAAATATAAACATATGTAATTTCTTCAAAAATAAATAAGTTAGAACTAATAGGTTATTAAAAGCGTAGATTTAGCAAAAATAAAAGAAATGTGGAACTGGTTCCAGTAGCGGCGAAGAGAGACCAAAAGCAATCATTTTTTGTTATATGATAAAATTATTTATCATGATGGTGAGATTGAGCAGAATGTTGGATGGACAAGGAAAAATGGCCCCTGTATCGTATCGTGTCCGTATGCATGCAACATAGGTGACTACACTGGTCCTGTTTGAAAATGCCCATATCCCGTATCCGTATTGTGTCATTATCCGTATCTGTGTTCCTATTCCTGCAACACATGATGTATGTATCCAGTATTCATATTGTGTCGTTCTACGTATCCATTTTCGTGCAACATAGGATGTAGTACATAGAAAAAGATGTTAGTATGTGGAGGATTTCTTGCAGAGTTCTTTATGCTAGGAACCACATATATTTGCCAAGAGGATGGTTCATAGAATTAAAGAAGATGGTTAAAGCATATTTCATCTAGAGTGCTTTGTGCTTGATAGAAAGGACAACCAACACAAGGTCCCCTACCCATTTCTAACACAGTCTGACATGGACATCATTTATATGCGACTTTTGCGACTTTGACACATGCCAGAATTGGTGATACCATATCCTGAAAAGATAAAAAAAAGATCTGATCTGAATACTGCCTGGAAATGACTAGGAGTATAAAAGCGGGTAAATCACTACTTCACCAAACTATACACCTTTTTACATGTAACATCATTAAAGACGATGTCCTCATATGTTTATTCTCTAATTTCCATCCACTTTATTTATATATGTTTATGTTTATGCTCAAGGTATTGTGGATTTGTATGGTGTTCAGAATAGGGTATTGTAATAGCTCCTTATGGTAGAATGATATTTTGTTTTTAAGGTTTGGAACTTTTGGTCTTCTGGGGTTGCTGTGTTGAAGTTTATGTGGGATATCAGTTTGTATTTGATTTCTGCTAATCTTGGTTGAATGCTTGGCCCAATGATGATGGGCTTATTATTTATGCTCTCTAAGAAATAGTGTTATATTTATATAATATCATGCGACTCTCCTTGAATTTTTCTAAACATTAAGATTGAATTTGTTATAAAGAAGTCGACTTTTGAGCTCTCGACACAAAACTGGAAAGTGTGGGGTTGGATGGTGTAGAGACTCTAATAACTGATAGTAAAATGAGGAAGAAGAGGAGAAAAGAAAGAAAGGTTTCTTATTTATGATAACAATGAAAAGAATACCAACAACGAAGCCTTTATCCCAAATTTTTGGGGTTGATTTTTTGAATCATTTTCTTCCATTGAGTTCTGTTGAGATGTAGTGTAACAAAAACCTTATCCTCTAAGCAATAAGAAAAACTACATCTTAAATTCTTAATCGATCACCGACTTGAAAGGTGGTTCTTGGTGCTTGAACTGAGGCCATCATAACTTCATAGACAACTTTACTGTTACTATAGGACATCAATAAATATTTCAAGTGATCCAGTTTAGCACGACCGGACCAAATGGATAGAAATTGATTGGCATATTGTTCGAGAAAGACCTGTAAAAGAGGAATTGTGTTTGAGATTCTATCTACACAACTTCTCAGAGGCAATTGGCGGATACCTTAATGAAAGGTATTCGTGGTCCAATATTTCAAAACATATTCGCAAACTTAGTATGAGAGATATCTATCGTTCTGAGAAAACTAGACTTCCTCAATGACATTCCAGTTTACACTTTACAGTCCCTTCTTTATTTTTTAGGTAAAGATACTGCACACTGGATTCAGTTCTGCAGGAGTATAATTCAGATTGGTCATGTACTGGATCTTTTATATATTTGCGAATGTATTTTTTTTCTCATTATTATCATCAAGTAGAGAACCCCAAACTTTTATCTTTCTTTACCTATACCCAACAACCTTGTATCTCCACAGCCTAAAATGTCCAAATATCTCCATTTGTAAATGTCTTTTGCTTTGCTTAGTAAAAAGATGGCCTAATTTGAGAAGTTATGTTTTTAACTGATGCTCGTTACATTTGAATTGGGATAGATTAACTTATCAATCTTGGAAAATCATCACTAAAGTAGACACAAAATTGAGCAGACAACACTAGCTCACACCCGTCTGGCGACTCACTTCTCTAGCATGATAAGGTACAAATTGATAGTGTCATGAAAGCATTGCCGAACCTAAACCAACAAGTTCCCACCATAAGCAGAGATACTGGACACATAATTGGTTTGGGTTCAGATATCTGAGTTTGAGCATCATGTACAGAAACATACTTTTTCTGATAATCTGGAACCACAAAGACTAGCCAGTGGTGTTTGGTACCCAAGTTTCTCTCTCTCTCTCTCTCTCTCTCTCTCTCTCTCTCTCTCTCTCTATATATATATATATATATATATATATATATATAAGATTTTGTAGCTGGACAAATTAAGATTCTTTTCTTTTCTGTATTTCTATAGTCTTATGATTGTTCTCTCTTTGGTCTGTTCTGTGTCATATAGATTATGGGGATGCAAGCTTTTTTCCCATATGTTACTGGTTGTATATATGCCCACTCGGGTTTTATGTCTCTCCTCTAGCCACTTGAGCTACTAAGTCTCTCTCTCTCTCTCTCTCTCTCTCTCTCCTCTCTCTCTCTCTCTATATATATATATATATATATATATATATATATATATACACACACACACACACGATGGGCCTTTAATTATATATATATATATATATATATATATATATATATATAAAAGAAGATAATTAATTAAAGGCCCATCGTACATGTTCGGGACTTTTTACAACTCAAACGGCCACACTTGTTCATCACCGCACTCGGCGTCGGCCACACTTGTTCATCACCGCACTCGGCGTCCCATTCTGTAACTATCTCGGCGTCCCATTCGGTAACCGTCTTAGCAACCGTCTTAGTGCCTACAACGGCTTTTCTCAACATCAACTTGGTAGTCTCGTCCATCAACTCGGCCGCTTCCTTGCCTACCACTCCTCGCCCGAAGGCCCGCTATACCACTCGGCCCGAAGGCCCATTGCCCCACCCAAGCTTTAGTCCTGATGCACCATCCGGCCCGTTGCACCTTTCCACCATTTTTATTAAATGGAGGATTAAATTGCTACCCCCCCTGCGGTTCTCTGTGGGGAGTATATATATATATATATATATATATATATATATATATAAAATAAATAAAATAAAAAAAAAAATATATATATATATATATATATATATATATATTGAAGAATATAGAAATCCTCAAGTAGGACATTGCTTCTATCATTGTAGTACCTATTCCCCTTATTACACTGCTTAACATGGGATATGTGCACTTCTTCTGATATGCTTGTTAGTTTTTGAATGCCTAGGTAAGGAAAGCTAATATTATAGGGGCGTGCTCGGGTAAGAAGACTTCTTCTGAAACATTACTAAACTTTTAGAAAATAGATCATGAAGTGGATTTTAAAGTGGAGAAATGACCTCCAAGTTTTAATCCAAACCTCTTACAGCAAGCCTGTAAGGAAAAATCCCGTATCTTTTATTAGACGAACAAACCTCTATTCATGTAGGAGGATGATCTGATCTGAACATGGATTGAACCCGAATTAAGCATGGCCTTTCCTTCTGGTTTTCATGGTAAAATTTGGCATATCTGTTAGCATATTGCTTCAAATTTTGATGACTCTGTCAAGAGAGGCAATATTTTCAGTTTTTGTATGAGCTGTTTCAAGGTTACGTGGCTGTTGATTGTGTCGTGATTTATTCTATGGTAAGGAAATCATGATACAATCCTTGGCTTGTACTTTCTAGGCGAAAATGGTTTATTGTTTGTTTGTCCAATGATTTTCTGGATCTTCTGGAGAATGTGGTCAACGATGAAATGGTATAGGATCCATGGACCGTGGTGGTTTATATTCAAGGCTTACGCATGCATGAATGAGTAAACCTAAAAGAAAGTTGATATTCAGTGATTTCGTCCTAAGTATTTCCTATATCTGTTGCCGATATGATTATAAAGTGAGTTGGTCTACTTTGGGCATCAGAGTTTAACCTATATGAAGGATATGAGGAAGCGATCTATTCGTTTGCTCATATGCTCGCTGCGATTATTCTGGTTACTTTGAAAAGCACTATGATTGTGATTATGTGATGGGGAGTGAACTAGTTAGATATCATGTCTGACAGGAGATGGTGGAACTTCCGGCCAACTGTATCTGAGATTGGTCGATCTTTAATTGTGCTGTCCTGTGTGAAAAGTTCATCTGCGTATTGGTAGGGATTATGCTACGTTATAAAGTTGTTTAACTAAGTAGACATCAACATGAGCGCATGGTCAGTTCAAGTTAGGATGATAGTCCTGATTTACTATTTATTCTACTATATAATAGAAAAACTTAGATGGTGAAACTTTTGAATTCCGAAAATACCCTTACATACTTATACTAATTAAAAATAGTTCATCTATTCTACTATATATCTATTATACAAAACACAAAGGTTTTTGAATCGTAGGGCTGACTGTGCCAAGATAAAGAGTGGTTGAGATTTAATCTTGGTGAATCAACGGTTGTGGGGTTTTATGGGGAATCCAAATAGTGGGGTTTGCACTGATAATGATTGTGGATGAGCATTATTGAGAGTGGAGTTTTATGGGGAATGAGCATTATTGAGAGTGGGATTTTATGGGGAATCCAAAGAGTGGGGTTTGCACTCATAATGGTTGTGGATGAGCATTATTGAGAGTGGGGGCCTCATAATTATTATTGTTCGTTTAAAATTGGTGGTCCAAGATTTTGAGGGAGAATACCTTAAATGAACCATGCCCTATGGGCACGGGTTATGACTAGTTCTACTATATAATAGGAAAACTTAGATGGTAAAACTTTTGAATTCCGAAAATACCCTTACATATTATACTAATTAAAAATAGTTCATTAATTTTAATAAGGACGACTTAGTAATTAGGAAGACTACCCTTTGGTCTTCCTAAAGAGTCTTCCTAAACTAATTAAAAAAATATTAAAATACGTGCAAGGCACGTGCACATATGCTAGTAGCAATATACTAGAACCTTGCTTCTACTTCTAGAGGAGAAACCGATCTTTTGGTTGGGTCATAGGACTTTTTGATGCCCAATGCTAAGAACATTACCCAAAGTATTAGTGGCTGTTACTATTTTCTGCAGTCCGAACCGACAAAGATGGCCAAAATTTCTGCTATACACAAGACTGTCAAAATTTTGATAGTTTAGGACTGTAGAAATAGTGACAACTACTAACATAGTGTACTTAGCTTTGTCCTTTTTTTTGATTAGTTAAGCTATAGTGCCAGCCCCCTACTTATTTATGTAAGATAGAGCATTCTCATGATTTTTTTTTTTTTTTTGTTTCCATGTTAGCGTTCCCCAAAATTGGCTCCAAATTATTGACCGATGAAGCAAAAGATGATTATTTAGTAGAAAACACACAACAATTATAGGGGACTAGTGCCAACTCTCTAACTTGTTTGAATCTATAGAAACAATTGAATAACCTCATATTCTTCTTACACTCCTGAGAAAGACGTCGAATGATGGTCGACAATAGCCACCGTGGAAGAACTTGTCGGCGACAATTTTGTACGCCGCTTCGGTGAGGTGTACTCCGTCCCAGTTCACGTACGCAGCAGGGTTCGAACAAGCTTTAGTGACTTCCGGCGTGCCGCATGTGGCGAAAGGATCAAAGTTGTAAGGTCCACCCCCGCTGCCGCAGCACACCCTGAACGGCTCCGTGATGCCGTGTGCTGTAGGGTTCGCCACTATGGTGCGATGGGCGTTGTAGTAGTCCGCATAGGATATCAGAGCGTCGGAGTGCCGTCTCCGGAGCTGCTGCAACTTGGCCTGGAGGAGCGAGTTGTGTGCGTAGCTGATCTTGTTTATGCTTGCAGAGCAACCAATATCGTCTCTGTCTGTCGGCTGTAGTCAGTATCATCGACAGCGGTAGACAACCGGCTAGGGGATGCCCTTGAACAACTATGTTTTTCGCTCCTTTGTCAAGTAGTGCCTGGAATGATGCAACAGTCTCCGCGATGAGGAACGAGCTACATTCACATTTAGTAAGCACTGGAGGATTCTTAAAGAGCACTACACAAAGTATTCAGGACTTGGTAGAAATTTTGACAGATGTTATTGTTGTGTTTATGACTGCCAAAATTTCTAATTCCGTAGACACGTGACTCTCATTCCACTTCTTTTAATAGCCAATACTTGATTGGGAGACTTCTACTTGTCAGAGTTAGTCTCTCTCAAGTCTTGTACTAGTCTATATCCTCCCTTATTAAGTAGTGGCACTATAGTTATAGTTATAGTTTGTTGGTGTTTTTGCCTTTGGACTAGAAAAGATAGTCTCACATCGGCTACACCAAATGATGAGTATCTCAATATAATGCATTGCTTGTGTTGTGGTGTGCACATGAGGTGTAGTGGGGCACAAGTTTGTGCCATGTGGAAGTATTTTCCTAGAAGGAAAAAAGGATTAAATCTAACAAGGATGCAAGTTAACTTTTGTTGTGCGGACTCGGACTCGGACACGGACTCCATGATGTCTCGTGCATGCACGGGAGTGTTCGGGGGGTAGGCGTGGACTGGCACACTTCTATGCTGATTGTGGGATGATCTAAAATATCAAACTCTATTTTTGAGTATTGGTATTTTAGTCCCACATCGGATAGGAGAAGGAGTGAAGTCTCAACTCCACTCTATAAATAGAGCCCCTTGGCCTCCTTTGAAAGATGCACCAAGAAGAGAGTTGAGGGAGTCTGTTAAGTCCAGGAAGCCCGTTCAAGTCTCAAATATTGACTTACGAGCGTTCCAGAAGTTCTTCGTGAACTTGCTGGTTCCTGGAAGCTGTTCGTGCTCGTGTGAGGCGAATAAAGCTTTGAGCAACGGTGGTTCATTCACCCCAGTATCTCATTCTCGCCTGCCATCGCTGCTGTTGCCTTTTACAGTAACTTCTTTTTAGAAGCTCTACTGCCAATAGTTGCTTGCACAAAGTCTCTTTAGATTTTTGTGTATTACGTAGAATCTTTTTAGATCCTCGTAATTCAGAATCCTCCAGGATCTCTGTTGCACATCTTCTTTAAGGTGCTGCATTTGAAACGTTGTGTGTACAATTGTTTCAGTTTCAGAATTTTCTATCGAAAATTGTGCCTCGGCACTAACAATCTCAAAGCTTTATTGAAAAGATGGATAATTCTCGTGCTTCGCTCATCGATACTGGCTTTAACAAGTTGGAAAAATTCGATGGCGAACACTTCCAGATATGGAGACGAAAGGTCACTTTAAATCTTCAATTCGTGAATGTTGATCACGTACTGTCAAAAGAAGAACCGATCGTTCCAACCACTGGATCTGCTGCGGCTGTGGCCGCTGCTACGACCAAGCAAGCGAAGTGGAAGAAAGAAAACAGTATATGCAAACTACTGATACTCAATTCCATGGAAGACTCTCTAGCAGAGTCCTACTCCAAGAAGACATCTGCCAAAGAGATATGGGACTCCTTGGGAAAGCTCTATGAAGATGACGAGAACCGTTCCAAGATCTTCATGGTAGAAAAATATCACAAGTGGACCTTCGAAGACGAGAAGGCGATGCTGTCCCAAGTGAAGGAGTTTCTGAAGTTGCGTCAGAAACTAGAAGACGAGAACATGCCCCTCGTCGACAAGTTTGTCGTTGGAGGGATCGTCGCGAAACTTCCTACAGAATGGAGCAACTTCTATGCAAGGATGCATCGAAAGAAGATGGAAATTAGCTTGGAAGATTTCTTGCAAGAGATCCATGTTGAGGACGAGATGCGCTCTCAACAGAAGATGGATACTCTGTCCAAACAACTGGCGAAGGCAAATCTGGTCCAAACCAGAGAGTACCAGGGGAAGCAGGCTGCTTCTCATCGCAAAAAGGACTTCACGAATCTGAAAGTGAAGGGTCTTGCTTTCAAGCAGCAGAAGTCCAAGTCCCATGTGACTTGCTTCAATTGTGGCAAAAAGGGCCACTACAAATCCGAATGCAAGTCCAAACCCAAAGAACAAGGTGAGCCTAGTAAGGTTTCTATGATTACTAATCTAGTTGCCATGATAGCACAGGTTGCAACTGTGGAGGCTGACTTGGACTGGTGGATAGACACTGGTGCGACCTGCCATGTCTGTTCAGACAAAGACTGGTTCGTCTCTTATGAGCCAACTTCAGAGAAGGTCATAATGGCAAACCAGGCACAAGCTGAAGTACTGGGGATCGGGACGGTGGAGCTGAAACTCACATCGGGGAACACTCTGACGCTTCAAGGTGTGAAACATGTTCCAGTAATTGCTAAGAACCTGATCTCTGGAAGTCTGCTCTGTAACACAGGCTTGAGGATGGACATCAATGCTGGCCAGTTGGTGATGTCCAAGAAGGGTACATTCTTCGGGAAAGCTTTCCAAACTGAAGAAATGTACAAGATTCAGCTTGTTGTAACCCAGCATGATAATATAAATGCAATCACTTTTTCTGATTATTCTCTTGAGTTGTGGCATAATAGGCTATGACATGTTCATTGTAAAAGGATTAACAGAATGTCTAGTCTATGACTTATCTCCAAGTGTGGGGGTAAGGTAGAGAAATGCGAAGTATGTGCTCAGACGAAGATCACAAGGAAACCCTTTCACAGGGTCCATCGAAGCACAGATCTTCTGGAGTTGGTTCACTCAGATATCTGTGACTTCAAACAATTCTCTACAAAGGCCGGAATGAAGTATTTCATTACTTTCATCGATGACTTCTCAAAGTATGCTTTCGTCTACTTGCTCAAGTCTAAAGACGATGCATTTTAGAAGTTCAAGGAGTTCGGGACCGAGGCTGAGCGGCAAACTGGACAACAACTCAAGAGGTTAAGGAGTGATCGAGGCGGGGAGTATCGGTCTCATGAATTCTTATCATTCTGCAAAGAACATGAAATCATCAATAAGACAACGGCTCCGTACTCTCCTCAATCCAACGGAGTAGCAGAAAGGAAGAACAGAACGTTGACAGAGATGATGAACTCCATGCTGTTGACTGCGGGTCTTCCAAAGTGTTACTGGGGAGAAGCTGCACTAACGGCAACGTTCATTCTGAACAGAGTGCCATATGCAACTTCCGACATAACTCCTCATGAACTCTGGTTCAAAGTCAGACCTAACTTGAATGTCATTCGAGTGTGAGGGTGTCTGGCTTATGTGAAGCTCCCGGATCTGAAGATTCAGAAGCTGGGGACAAGGACTACGAAGGCGATCTTCTTGGGGTATGCCGAGAAGAGTGATGCTCGGAAATTCCTTGATATCGAGTCAAACCATATCATCGAATCTCGCGATGCTGAATACTTTGAAGACAAGTTTGCAAAACACAAGAATATTGTTCTTGCGGATCTTCCGGAGAATGATGAGGGTACAAAGCAGACAGAAGTCTTTAATGAACCAGTAGTCCAAGATGAAGCTGTCGTCAAGGAGACACCAGCTGAACCAGAACTCGCTGAGCCGTCAACTAAGCGAACGAGGAGGCCGAAAGACTTCGGAGATGACTTCGTCACCTATCATGTGGAAGCAGATCCGCTTACCTATGATGAGGGATGAAGACCAGAGATGCTGTATTCTGGAAGGAGGCGATAGACAACGAGATTGACTCAATCACCTCCAACAACACATGGGTATTGGTTGACCTGTCAGAAGGAACAAGACCCATCGGATGCAAATGGATCTTCAAAAAGAAGATGAAAGCAGATGGAACCATTGACAAGTTCAAGGCCAGGCTAGTGGCCAAGGGGTTTGCTCAGAAGCAGGGGATCGACTACTTTGACACTTATGCTCCAGTAGCTCGGATGACAACCATCAGATTGTTAATTGTTCTAGCAGCAATACACAAGCTGGTGATACATCAGATGGATGTGAAAACGGCATTCCTTAATGGCGAGCTGACCGAAGAGATCTACATGCAACAACCAGAAGGTTTTGTCATCAGAGGTCTGGAAGACAAAGTCTGCAAGTTGATGAAGTCTCTGTATGGTTTGGAACAAGCTCCCAAAATGTGGCATGAGAAGTTTGACAAGGTGATAAGGTCAAATGGCTACAGGGTCAGTGAAACAGACAAGTGTGTCTATACGAAGTTTGCTGATGGAAGAGGAGTAATCGTATGTCTTTACGTGGACGACATGCTAATCCTAGGTACGGATTTAAGCTGCGTCACAGAGACAAAGAAATTCCTCTCGACCAAGCTCAGTATGAAGGACTTGGGGAATGCCGACGTAATCTTGGGGCTCAAGATCATCCGAACAGGCACTGGAATAGCGCTGTCACAATCTCATTATATTGAGAAGATGCTCACTCGCTACGGGTATCAAGATCTTCCGTTTATTGATACACCGTACCGGAGTGATCAGAAGCTGGAGCCAAATTCGAGGGAAAGCGTCAGGCAGTTGGAGTAAGCTAGCGTCATCAGAAGCTTGATGTACGCTACCACTGCCACAAGGCCTGACATAGCTTTTGCAGTGGAAATGCTGAGTCGGTTCACTAGCAATCCAGGCGTTGAGCACTGGAAAGTTGTGAAGCATGTTATGAGATATCACAAGAAAACTCAGACATATGCACTTTTCTACAGCGGAGATCCGTCAGTAGTGGAAGGCTTCAGTGATGCTAGCTGGTGTTCAGATATGGAGAGCGAGTATTCCACAGGTGGATTCGTATTCGCCATGGGCGGAGCTGCTATATCGTGGAAGTCGAAGAAGCAGACTATGTTATCTCGCTCCTCTATGGAATCTGAATTCTTTGCATTGGATGCTGCTGCAGATGAAGCAGAGTGGCTTCGGGAGCTCATGTATGATCTTCCGGTGGTTGGGGCTCAGATACCGGCAATACCGATATACTGTGACAACCAGGCGGCAGCAGCAGTGGCATCAAATGAACTCTTCAACGGGAAGAAGAGAACTGTGCGGTTGAAGCACAGGGCAATGAACGATCTCATCAAGAGAGGTGTTATTGCAGTGATTGATGTTCGGAGTCAGGAGAACCTGGCGGATCCGTTCACCAAGGGCCTCGAGCGCCAGCTGGTCGATGACACAGCTTGTAAAATGGGCTTGAAGGCATTCTGATATTGTGTTATTACATTCCTACCATAAAGTTTTATGCTATTAGTTCAAAGAGAAATCTACTAGGCATCTAGCTTTTGGTTCAAGGGAGGACTATTAACCAGAAGAATATCAGGAACGGTGGGTACTTGTCCTATGTGACATGGAGAGGTTACGGACCTACAACCACTGTTGTCTACTGTTGTTTTCTGCAAAAAACGGATCCTGTGGGAAGGTTGGCTTAAATGCCTTAATGAGTTCTCAGGCAGAGTGAATGCCTGGAGTGCTTTACAGGAAGCACGGTAGCGCAGTACTACAAGGAGTGTAACTCCATGCTACAGTGGGGTGACTCCACCACGAGGTTCCCAGGTAGGGGTAATGCCTCGGCTTTGCAAGCCAAGTCACAGCGGAGTAGCACCGCAAATAGGCAGGTAGCCTAATGTTGTATGATAATCGTAATAAAGAGAGGTAGACGGCACTACAAAGAGGACGATGTCCTCATGTTACAGTGGCATGACACCACGAAGAGGTACCAGGTAGGGTAAAGCCTCGGCTTTGCGAGCCATGTCATAGCGGCGTAACACCGTACGGAAGCGCAAGACTTCATGCTGGGTAGTTTGGCACTACAAAGAGGCCTGTGACCTCATGCTACAGTAGTATGACACTACGATGAGGTACCCAGGTGGGGTAAAGCCTCGGCTTTAAGCCATGTCATAGCGGCGTAGCACCGCAAAGAAGCGCAATGCTTCATGCCATGACTCTTTATAAATAACTCACCTATAGTGTATGGACAGAGATATCAGGCCGTCTCTTGTGGGTAAACTTGTAGACGCCCAAAAATTATACACTGAAACCAGGCTGGCACAAGGCCTTCAATGTGCAGCCAGAAGCACAGTTGATGTCATTATGTGAGTAGGAAAAATTGCAGTTATGGTGCAGAATTCAAGGCTTAGTCCATTCTTGTATCATGCTGTTATTTAACCTATGCGGGAAGATTCAAGTCGCAGCGACATCTCTCCTAATGCATGATGGGCAGTCACTGTGGGGAACGCTCAACTCATATATTGAGATATGTGGGGGATTGTTGGTGTTTTTGCCTTTGGACTAGAAAAGATAGTCCCACATCGGCTACACCAAATGATGAGTATCTCAATATAATGCATTGCTTGTGTTGAGGTGTGCACATGAGGTGTAGTGGGGCACAAGTTTGTGCCATGTGGAAGTATTTTCTGAAGGTAAAAGGATTAAATCCAACAAGGATGCAAGTTAATTTTTGTTGTGCGGACTCGGACTCGGACACGGACTCCAGGATGTCTCGTGCATGCACGGGAGTGTTCGGGGGGTAGGCGTGGACTGGCACACTTCTATGCTGATTGTGGGATGATCTAAAATATCAAACTCTATTTTTGAGTATTGGTATTTTAGTCCCACATCGGATAGGAGAAGAGGTGAAGTCTCAACTCCACTCTATAAATAGAGCCCCTTGGCCTCCTTTGAAAGATGCACCAAGAAGAGAGTTGAAGGAGTCTGTTAAGTCCAGGAAGCCCGTTCAAGTCTCAAATATTGACTTACGAGCGTTCCAGAAGTTCTTCGTGAACTTGCTGGTTCCTGGAAGCTGTTCGTGCTCGTGTGGGGCGAATAAAGCTTTGAGCAACGGTGGTTCATTCACCCCAGCATCTCATTCTCGCCTGCCATCGCTGCTGTTGCCTTTTACAGTAACTTCTTTTTAGAAGCTCTACTGCCGATAGTTGCTTGCACAAAGTCTCTTTAGATTTTTGTGTATTACGTAGAATCTTTTTAGATCCTCGTAATTCAGAATCCTCCAGGATCTCTGTTGCACATCTTCTTTAAGGTGCTGCATTTGAAACGTTGTGTATACAATTGTTTCAGTTTCAGAATTTTCCATCGAAAATTGTGCCTCGGCACTAACATAGTTACGTGTTTACTTGATTGAGAGACTGTATATGCAGTATACTCAAATTAAAACATACCTGCAGAAATTTCCAAACATTATTGACAGCAAGATCTCAAATGAGTTCATGCTTCACGGAAGAACCAAGAGTGTAAGCGTAATCATTAACTCCAATCTCACCAACCCAGAAGAGTGCATCCTCCATAACCTCATTACACTCGTTTGATCCCCTCCTCCGACACCCTTTCGCCTACAGATATTCTTCAAGCCACCGGAGCTCTGCACTCAGAGATTGGGGAGTGATATCTAGCGTGCAGTTGTTCCTGACGAAGAATTCATGGTCGATTGCCGTCGACCCTGCGACCGCAAAGTTGACTCCGTTGGAGAAATTGGAAGTGCGGTCAAGATACGGTGGTAGGAAAGGGAGGGACAGAGCTGTAGTGAGGAAGTCTACGACGAGACGAGTAGCGGTTGGTGGAGCGGTGGAAGAAGGTGATACCGTAGGGAGGATTCGACACGTGTGCGAACGATCGGGGACCGGTGACGGAGTGGGTGTTGCCGGTGTCGGTAAACGAGTCGCCGAAGGCATAAATCTTACGGAAACGATGGCTGCTGGGAGAAGAGAGACAATTTGGTAGGAGTGAGGAGAAAACCAGGAGGGAGGAGGTGATGATGGTGCTGGTGGAGAAAGTAGCCACCATCATGCATGTATCTGTAGAGGGATGATACTATGTGTGGGAGGGAGGGAGGGAGGGAGGGTTGTTTATATAGTTTACATGAGGTCGATTGGGACCAGGTTTTTCTATGTTACCAAAATGATTAAAAAAATTCTTACCATTTTTACTTCACAGTACTAAGTTAATGATACATTATGAATACCCATCTTTGTTACAAACAAAAAAGTCACCCATGTGATTACTAATATCAACCTACATTGCAGTGCAATTTCTTGAATACTTTCTTTCGCTTAGATATAATGAAGTTGGAATACTTTTGTCATTATACTCTCTTGGTTGAAGAGTTCAAAGTTCCTCTCCATAGAAATATATACTTTCCGCACGTTATCTGCATTCTCTATCTGATAATCTTTTCATTATCAATAAATTAGTTCTGAATCATACTGTCTTTTCTCATGAAGATTATATGTTGCGTTTTAATTTTTCAATCTTCAACCGTTACGTGTAGGCCTTTGTACTCTCAATCTGAGAAGGCTGTAGAAGACTATTTATACTGTGGTAATTGTTAAATACCTTGAATAGCTAATTTCTGCTTCATGATGGAGACCATGAGGTTGTGCTTGTTCCGGTAATTAATCTCTTTGCTTATGTTACAATTATTTAAACCCTTCCTCCTTGCTGCCCATTTGACATGAATACCTACATGTTAGTGCCGTTTGGAGCCTGAGTTTCTGTGCCAAGCACAGGGTGGTGTGTGATTAGAATAAATTTCTGAAGTTTTGCAGGTACGTGAACATTGTTACAGTGCTGTGTGGAAATGCATAATATAGTGTTGTTACGATATGCATGTAGTGATTGGTTCCTAAGGAGCAATGAATGGGAAACATGTGAGATGGTGGGGGAGGTTGGATTTTAATGGCTGTGAAAGTTGGCGTAGCGAATTGGATGTTATCGTCATTCGTCACCAACTCTTTCGGTCTTGTTTACTGCTGATAACTTGAAGCAGGAGAAGTAGGGGGATGTTTGCCATATAAGCGGCATGCTGCATTTCAGTATCACTACAGCTCCCAAGTCCTCTTTCTTTTCTTTTTCTTTTTCTTTTTCTTTTTTTCTTACTTTTTTGATAAAAGTAATAAAATTATGGAAAATGGTATTTGCTACTGGTACAATTTGTAGTAGTTTCTTGTGAAGCCCATGATTTTGTGTTATTATTATTGCATGTTTATTAATAATATTTGTGATCCCATAACTTACCATTCCCACTCATCCCGGTTCTTCCTCATATCCACCCACTCCGCAGAATCCCCCACGTTCCCTCTTCCTCACGTATAGTAACATTCATAAACCTTTCTCCATTCACAGAACATCCCAACTCTTCCACCTCCCAAAATTTCTCATATCTTCTTCCCCGCTCCTCCGTTCCTGAAATCAAAGCCATCCCCGCACTCTCCGCGACATCTCGGTCGCATCGATATCGCTCTCGCCATGTTTTCGCGCCGATCCCCGACCGACGTCGACAGACCATTTTCGGCCGCGCCAGCGCCGGCTGACCTCTGCCCGGTGTCCTCGCCGCTCCGGCGACCCCGCCAGCCGCCTCTGCTGCGCCGGCGAGCGCCGCCAGCCTGCCCGCGCCTCCCGCAGCACCCCCTAACCGGCGCAGCACCCTTCCGCGCGGCCCCCGCCGCTGTCCCGCGCATCGCCCGACTTCCCGCGTGCGTTCCAGTGCCATCCGCGTGCACGTGTCCGTGCCGTGCCCGCGTACGTTCTGAGTCCGAGGCATCCCCTCGGCGCTCTGTCACAGCTTTCGGTAACCCCGCAACCTTCTGTTCATTTCACATAACCTTAAACCAATTCCTGATTCGACCGAAATTGACATAATAAAGCTTTGTCAATTCCGGGATAGCTAGTTTAGTTAAGTTTCCTATTTTAGACTCGGTAATAATATTAGCATTTTAATTAGATTGATTAACGTTGATTGTTAGATTAATGGATAGTAGAGCAATCGACTACGTTTAATTACGAATAACATCGAGTTAACGTTATTTCAATTATTTGCCATAATTTCACTATTATTATTGTCATAATTTCAATAATTATTATTAAATCGATAATTTAGTTTCAATATATATATATATATATATATATATATATATATATATATATATATATATATATATATATATATATATATATATACACACTTTGATATAGAAAAATAGTATTTATAGGCAAAAAAATCTATATATTTATGTTTCTTTGATAAAAAGGTTTATTTTCGTAATTAACCATTATTTTGATTAATAAACCTTATGGTAGTAAATTTAGATATTTTAACGTCACTTTTATATAAAACAGAAAGCTTTACAAAATTAGGTTTGGTATTTATATGGTTATTTCTTTATTAACGAAAATAGTATTAGTAAATATTTCGTAAAGTTTATTTAAATAAATATTAAACTAGATTTCGAATAATTTCGAGTTTACGAGATATTTTCTATTAAAATGATTTACGATAAAATTGCTACTATTTTGATAATATTTCAAAATATATATTAATTTTTGCTCTATTTACAAAATCCTAATAAAATAGTTTTACCAAAATATTACATAATTAAATCATTATTTGTCTAATAAAAATGACAAATATTTATAATTAACGTAGTTTTCGTTTAGTGGCTTTATTAGCCAATCTTTGGAATAAGTTTTAAGGACAGATTATTATTAGTGTAGGTTCAGATCCCAGACCCTAATCGATACCTTTCTGGCCATTGCCTTCCATACTGAGGAAACAACCAAGGCAAGTTTCATATCTTTCATGTCTATGACTCCACAGTAGATTTGTAGCGACACTGATTCACAGTGGATCCCTCTCGGACTCCACATCGATTGATTGATTGATTGCCTCATTGACTCATTGACTCGGGGATTGATTGGAGGAGTAGTATAACATCTGTGACCAAAGCCATTGTTACCGAATATTGTCTCTCTCGCGCTAACCCCTACTGCACAGGTGGGTTGAGCCGCATCGTATACTATCATTTGGCCAAAATGCTAGTATATACATTGCCTTTATTCAGCCGGTCACAGATCAGTTATATACTCAAACGCACTATTGACTCATTGTAGATTGCATCATTGTAGTTTCTGAGATTTATTGTCTGTTGTCTCTTTTATTATTATTTAGCAAAAATATATAATGCTTTTAAACTGTCTTGCATCATTTATTATTATTTAGAATGTTAGATGTGGAAATATGTTCTTGCTTCCCTCCTGACTGGAGACTAATATTTTTAGGTGACTGCGACGACGAGGATCTTGCCTTTAGTTCTTTCTACGGATCTGGTCTGAGCCTTGACGAGGTAGCTGAACCTGACCAGGGAGCCCTAGATTATTAGCTGTGCCATTGGTTTAGTTATTTCCTTTCCAGTTGTAATAAAAATCGATATAATAATTGAATGTTGTTTTGCTTGTGTTTTTATTTCAGACTTTTAGTAAATATTCCAGATTCAATAAAAAAGTCATTTATTTCTCGCATTTAGAATTATCTGCTGGTGTTCTTACTGCTTGATACAGCTTACTGCCGCCGTCTCACAACGGTGCAGACTGGGCATGATCCGATTAGACCTATTATATTGGGATCGGATCGTGACACAACTCGAGTTGCATTTTGGCTTCCGCAGGTCAGCAAACCCGTCACCTCAAAGACTTGGTTGAGGTATTGCCGACATGGAACTCATGTCGAGACCAAATTGACTATGTTGCAAAATAAGCTACAGATCGCCTTCTCGGTTACTAGCAGCTTCAAGTTGCTTCAAGTTACAGACAGGAAAACATATGTGAATTTGTATTTTTGAGATACATGTATGTGTCAAGTGGTTTGAGAATCACAAGTATATTGAGTTACTAACTGTTCAACCCCCGATTCGAGATTTCTGGAAAAGTCTGGGAGTAGCAGCAGTATACCATTGGTCTACCGTCGGTCGATGAATGGCTCAGGTGTATTGGATTTTTGACTCAAAATTGGCTCTGTTTGCTAGACGGAACACTAGTGATATACTAGCTGTATATCGCCGAAACACCATCAGTTAACGCACATATTTGGGCCAAAGTCAGCAACAATAAATTACATGTGATCACATCTGGACATCTGGACCACCTTGATTAGTGATGGACTATTTTAGAGATTTTCTATGCCCTATATTAGGTTTTCTCAACCTATATATATACATTGAGGGTGTTGACATGCAAAAGCTTATACGGGAGATTTAAGGTACAAGTCCACAAAAATTGAAGAGAGTTCGTGTTTTGCTTTAAGGCTCTCAATCCGAGACAGTTGGAAGAGAGGATTTGCTCGGAGAGTCTTTTTTGTTCAGGGCGATCATCACATGATTGGATAAGTGATTTTAGTTGTATCTCTTTCTTTCTTCTTGAGTTTGGTAAGGGGCTTGAACTTTTGGGCAAAGAGTTCAACATATTTTTTTATCAATCTTATATCTTTTCTAGAGTTGTAAAAGACCGAGATTTGTGAGATTTGTCCAGGTGACATAATCATCAAAAATACGATGTTTTTACTCTCTTGGTTCTTTTTTAGACGGTGGTTCGTTACCTTCATGTGGGTTGGCATCACTTTCGCGTTCATTCTTTGGCTAACATCTGGTACCAGAGCTCTCAGCTTCTCAATAGGGAATGTGCAACAATTTCTACGGAGCAGATGAACACATGTATGATTACCCTCACATAGGGGAACTGAACGATTCAGAAGCCAAAAGGATAGAGGATATACTATAGTACAAAGATTTGCATGGTCCGTTGGAGGGCGACAACACTAAGCTATCGGACAAATCTGTTAATGACTGAAAAAGATTGGATCGGAAGACCGTCGGATTTATCCGCCAATGGTTGGACGATTTAATTTTTCATCATGTGTCCTTGAAGAGTTCAACAAAAGCATTATGGAAGAAATTGCATTCTTTGTAAGACAAAAAACGACTGACAACAAGGTGTTTCTTATTCACCAACTCGTCAACTCGAAGTACACGAAGGGTGCCTCAGTGGTACAACATCTGAACGAGGTTTATAGTATTATTAATCAGTTGTCAGCGATGAAGATGGTGATTGACGATGAGCTTTAGGTTATACTGTTTTTGAGTACTCTGTGGAAAAGTTCGGAGACGTTAGTGGTGTCTGTGAATAACTTCGCGCCTGATGGAGTTATCATGATGGAGATACTCAAAAGTAGTTTGTTGAACGAGAAGATCTGGAGTAAACATTTAGCACCGCTGTAAGAGTCCGCTTTGATTTCTTCTTACGGGAAGGAAAGCCTCAAGTCGCAAGCGAGGACATGGGAGAGTTCTCAAGATCTTACGAGTGTGGACCGCAATGAGGCTTGTTGTCACTATGACGAACGAGATTATTTTAAAGAAAATGCATGATGTTCAAAAATGAGAAGGCTAAAGGCAAAGGATGATCATGTAGAGGTAGATTTCATGGCTACGAAATATCTCATCATCGCAGTAACTGACGTAGAGAAACTTTGTGGCATATGTCATGACAATGATTGAGATTTGGACACAGGGGCGTCGTATTACGCCACTCCATCAAAAAGAATCTTTACTTCATATCAAGGCGACAAGTTTGGACGTTTGAAGATGGACGACAAGGAGACGATTGTAGTTGTGGACAAATACCACAGTTGTGGGCATACATCGGTGGTCGACAAATGGCTCAGGTGTACCAGATTTTTGAATTGGAATTGGCTCTGTTTGCTAGACGGAACACTGGCAATATACCAGCTGTATATCGTTGGAACACCGCCAGTTGGCGAATGACGCTAATTTGGGCCCTAGTCAGCATTAATAATGTCCTTGTGATCAAATTTGGACTGTCATGATGCTAGGCTATTTTAGGTTTTTCTATGCCCTAAATTAGGTTTTTTCAACCTATATATATGTGTTGAGGGTGGTCCACAAAAATCTAAGAAAAAGTCTGTGCTTTGCTCGTAGGGCTCATCCCGAGACAGCTGGAAGAGGAGATATGTTCGGAAAGTCGACATCTTCTAGGTTCAGAGAGATCATCACAAGGTTGGGTGGGTGATTTCAGTTGTATCTCTTTCTTTCTTCTTGAGTTTGATGAAGATGTTGAACTTTTGGGCAAAAAGTTGAACATATTTTATCAATCTTGTATCTTCTTCTGGAGTTATATATATTGGGATTTGTCCAGCACATAGTCACCAAAAATATTGTATTTGGACTATATATCTTGGTACAATTGAGTTAGACGATGGTTTGTTATCTTCAGGTGTATTGACATCGTTTTTGCATCCGTTATGTGGGCAACACTAACAGCATGATGGTAACTTCTTCGATTGCTCTAAATACAACCTACTAGCAAACAGTTTCACGTAGGGTTGATGTTGTTTAACTTGAGACGGGCAAATGTAGTTTGCTGTGTGTATATATGCAGCATGTCTTGTGATATCTCATAGTAGGATTTAGAACCTCACTGCAGATATGGAACGTATGGTAATATCTCCCTCGGCTGGGTTTGTCCAAAAGCGTGGGTTTATTATGTTTACGAGAAATTTTTTTGGCACATACGTTACACAGCCGGTGTACGTGCGCGGCCGGAAACGACTGCTCCGGTGCCGACAATCTACCCCTGAGAATGCCGCCGTGTGCCTCCCCCCATCTTACTCTGGCGTTCTTCTCCTCGGCCTATGCCAACGCCAGAGCCTTCCCCCTATTGCTCTGACGTTCTCCGCCGTGTGTTCTGGCGGTACCGTTGCCTCCTCCTCCGACAACCCCCCTCTCCCCTTCCAAAATTCCTCTCCTCCTCTAACGCGTCGCCGTTCTCGACCTTATCGACGATTTCAGATCGAAATATCGGATTTTTGGATATGAAAAATCAAATAATGAAAAATTTAGAAAAAAATATTTTCTATACTTAGTCATAATTTTAAATAATTTTATGTTGTTTTTTAATAATTATGAAATTTAATAAAATAATAGTAACATTTGTTGATTGGTTTATCTACGATAATTTTTTTACATGTTTTTGCTTTATTATGCTTTTATATCCTTGTTGATTGATTTTTTTTTTTTTTTTAATTTTCTTTGTTGAATTGACTAGAAAAAAATACTTTCAACTTCGGTATCGGTCAGGTAGTGGACAATATCGAATCGGGACATACAAAATCGTATTGACATCAGTTGTATCGCATCTGTATTAAACCCTAGACTATGGTGTTAGGCCAGAGGTCAAGGATCAATCAGGGAATTAGGGTCTAGTTATTGAATTCTTGCCAAATGTCATTTTGGCAGGGGATTATAATTCATTGTTTCTAGCCTGATATTATCCCTCGTTGTCTTCCGTTTTTTAAGTTAAGGAATATCTCTAAAGAATTTAGCCTAATTTTTTAATCAAACAGTAAACATGTTTGTCCTAACTCAAATATATACCAAGATTCATAGCTACCAACAACGTTGACAGATCAGACCTCTGCAAACAAAGAAACAAAATGCTATAAAGTTTCAATGGTGTAAATGTAATTTATACTTTATAAGAAAAGAGCTTTATGATAGAAGTTCCTTAAATCTTAGATACTTAGAGCAATGTTTCCAAAATTTTCATAATTGCAGAAGAGTTTGTCCAATCAATTTATGCGAGTGGTAGATAACTGTCAAGACTGAGAGCGGTGTAGCAAGAGTTGCACTAAGTTTTGTAATATCCAAGCTTTCTTAATAAAAGTCTCTTTTCTTATGTTCCTACAACGTTTTCTACTCAACAATTTAGTATCAGAGCTTGAGCTTAATGTTGGTGTTTTTGCCTTTAAACTACCACATCGACTACACCAAATAGTGAGTATCTCAATATAATGCATTGTTTGTGTTGAGGTATGCACATGAGGTGTGGTAGGGCACAAGTGGTTGCCATGTGGGAGTATTTTTCTAGAAGAAAAAAAGTTTAATTCCAATAAGGATTCAAATTAATTTTTGTCACTCAGACTCAGACTCCAGGATGCTTCGTGCATGCATGGACGTGTGTTCGGGAGGTAGGCGTAGACTGACACTCGACTATGCTGATTGTGAGATGATGTAAAATATCAAATTCTATTTTAAAGTATTGGTACTTTAGTCCCACATAAGATAGGAGAAATAGTGAAGTCTCATTCCACTATAAATAGAGCCCCCGGCCTCCTTTCTAAGATGCACCAAAGAAAAAGAAAAAAAAAAAGACGAGTCCATTGAGTCCAGAAAGCCCGTTCGAGCCACAAAACGTTGACTAACGAGTGTTCCAGAAGTTCTCTAAGAACTTGCTGGTTCCTGAAAGCAGATCGTGGTGGTGCGAATCTTGCTTTGAGCAACGGTGATCTTGATCACCCCAGCAAAATCCTTTCCTCTT
This sequence comes from Iris pallida, assembly GCA_029216955.1. Classification (NCBI taxonomy): domain Eukaryota; kingdom Viridiplantae; phylum Streptophyta; class Magnoliopsida; order Asparagales; family Iridaceae; genus Iris; species Iris pallida. Next base: position 4,805,533 of record JANAVB010033216.1, on the reverse strand, counting down.
CTTCTTTCTTCTTTCTTCTCCTTCATCTGAGTTGTAACTCAGTTCTGTCCGTCTGCAACTGCGATTGCAAGGAAAAAGTGAGATTTATTTAATTTCTGGACTCAGTTCTGTCCGTCAGCAACTGCGATTGCGAGGAAGAACGTGAGATTTATTTTTCTGATTATTGTTGCTTTTGTAATCAGATTCATATTATAGTATTCCTCTTGGATCTCGAGAATTATCAAAAGGTTAACGTATATTGAACATCTGATCTCGAAATAGAGTCTACCATCTTTGGTCAAGCCCCGAGACTAACAATCTCAAAGCAAGATCCTTGTAGATGGAAAGCTCTCGTGCTTCTCTCATCGATACCAGCTTTAACAAGTTGGAAAAATTCGACGGAGAACTTCCAAATCTGGAAGAGGAAGGTCACCCTTAATCTTCAACTCGTGGACGTAGACCATGTGTTGATTGAGGATGAACTGACGATTCCAGAAGGAGGAACTGCCGATGCTATTGCTGCTGCACTCGTCAAGCAAAGCAAATGGAAGAAAGAAAACAACATATGTAAACTGCTGATTCTCAATTCTATGGAAGACTCTCTGGCATAGTCATATTCCAAGAATGTGGAGGCTAAAGAGATCTAGGATTCTTTGGGTAAGCTATATGAAGATGATGAGAACATGTCCAAAATCTTCATCGTCGAGAAGTACCATAAGTGTCTCTTCGAAGACGAGATGGTGATGCTACCTCAAGTGAAGGAATTCCTGAAGTTGCGCCAGAAGATAGATAACGAGAAGATGCCCTTCGTCGACAAGTTTATCGTTGGAGGGATAGTCTCAAAACTTCCTGCTGGTTGGAGCAACTTCTATGCTAGAATACATCGGAAGAAGCTGGACATTAGCTTGGAAGATCTTCTACAAGAGATCCACGTTGAGGACGAAATGCGATCTCAACAGAAGAAGGACTCTCTGTCCAACCAACTGGCTAAGGCCAACTTGGTGCAGATAAGAGAGTTCAAGGGGAAGCAGGTGGCTTCTCATCACAAGAAGAATGACTCCACTAATCTGAATGTGAAGGGTCCTTCGTTCAAGCAATAGAAGTCCAAGTCCTACGTGACTTGCTTCAACTGTGGTAAGAAGGGCCACTATAAGAGTGAATGCAAATCCAAGACCAAACAAGCTGAGCAAGGTGAGCCTAGCAAGGTTTCCATGATTTCTAACATTGTTGCTATGATTGCTCAGGTCACAGCTGTGGGGGCTGACTCTGACTGGTGGATACACACTGGTGCGACCTGCTATGTCTGCTCTGGCAAGGAATGGTTCATCACATACCAGCCAACTTCTGAGAAAGTTATCATGGTGAACCAAGTCCAAGCTGAAGTTCTGGGGATTGGAATTGTGGAGCTGAAACTCACATCCGGGAACACTCTGACGCTTCAAGGTGTGAAGCTCATTCCGGTGATTGCAAAGAACTTGATCTCTGGAAGCCTGCTTAGCAACGCAAGCTTGAGGATGGACATCAATGCTAGCCAGATGGTGATGTCCAAGAAGGAAACATACTTCGGAAAAGCTTTTCAAACCGAAGGGATGTTCAAAATTTAGCTTGTAAACCAGTCAAATGGCAATCGCTCGTTCTGATTATTCTCTTGAGTTGTGGCATAATTGGCTAGGACATGTTCACTGTAAAAGAATTAATAAAATGTCCAGTCTAGAACTTATCTCCAAATGTGGAGGTAAGGTAGAGAAGTGCGAAGTATGTGCTCAGACAAAGATCACAAGGAAACCCTTTCATGGGGTCAATCAAAGCATAGATCTTCTGTAGTTGGTGCACTTCGATATCTGTGACTTCAAGCAATTCTCTACAAAAGCCGGGATAAAGTATTTCATAACCTTCATCGATGACTTCTCAAAGTACGCATTCGTCTACTTGCTCAAGTCTAAAGACGAAGCGTTCGAGAAGTTCAAGGAGTTCAGGGCCGAGGCTGAACGACAAACTGGACAACAACTCAAGAGGCTAAGAAGTGATCGAGGCGGAGAGTATCAGTCTCATGAATTCATATTGTTCTGCAAAGAACATGGAATCATAAACGAGACTACTGCTCCGTATTCTCCTCAATCTAACGGAGTAGCGGAGATGAAGAACAGAACGTTGACAGAAATGCTGAACTCAATGTTGCTAACTGCGGGTCTTCCTAAATGCTATTGGGGAGAAGCTGTATTGACGACAACTTTTATTCTAAATAGAGTGTCGTATGCAACTTCGGACGTAACTTCTCATGAACTCTGGTTCAAAGTCAGACCTAACTTGAATGTCATTCGAGTGTAGGAATGTCTGGCTTATGTGAAGCTTCCAGATCTGAAGATTCAGAAGCTGGGAACAAGGACTACAAAGACGATCTTCTTGGGGTATGCCGAGAAGGGTGATGCTCGAAGATTTCTTGATATTGAGTCAAATCATATCATCGAATCTCGCGATGCTGAATATTTTGAAGACAAGTTTGTGAGCCACAAGAACATTTTTCGAACAGATATTCCGAAGAATGATGAAGGTGCAAAGGTGACTGAGATCTTCAATGAGCCAGTTGTCCAAGATGAACTTGTTACTGAGGAGACAACGATTGAACTAGAACTCGCTCAGCCATCGTCGAAGCGAGCGAGGAGACCGAAGAACTTCGAAGATGACTTCATCACCTATCATGTGGAAGCAGATCCGCTTACCTATGATGAGATGATGAAGACCAGAGATGCTATTTTCTGGAAGGAGGCGATAGACAATAAAATTGAATCAATCACCTCCAATAGCACTTAGGTGTTGGTAGATCTACCTGAAGGAGAAAAACCTATCAGATGCAAGTGGATCTTCAAGAAAAAGACAAAAACTGATGGAATCATTGACAAGTTCAAGGCCAGGCTAGTGGCAAAGGGGTTTTCTCAGAAGCAGGGGATCAACTACTTTGATACGTATGCTCCAGTAGCCCGGATGACTACCATCAGAATGTTGATTGCTCTCGCAGCGATACATAAGATGGTGATACATCAGATGGATATGAAAACGACATTCCTGAATGGCGAGCTTACCGAAGAGATCCACATACAACAACCAGAAGGGTTTGTCATTAAAGGTCTTGAAAACAAAGTCTGCAAGTTGGTGAAATCTCTGTACGATTTAAAGCAAGCTCCCAAAATGTGGCATGAGAAATTTGACAAAGTGTAATGTCCTAAATTCGTGATACGTATTTAGTGTACGTATACGTGTTTTGGGCCCATATTTTATTTATTCATGGTTAGTTGTCTTGGTTTATTTTGCGTTGGCTTGGTTTTATTGTCATTGATAGTTTAATTACTTTTAAAGATTTATTGGTTTATTTGGGCTTGGTTTATTCCTGGGTTGGTTCGGCTTGGTTCGGTTGGGATTGCTCTTGGTTCATCATGAACCAAGGGGTGAACCCCCTACCTACCACCACCACTCATATTTATTACCTATCCTTCTTTCTCTCTCTTCATAATCATCTTCTTCTTCCTCATTTACTTCCTTACCTACCAAAGAGAGGGAGAGAGAGGTCTAGGCAAGTGCATCTTGCTTCCACAAGAGAGCTCATTTTTATTGTTCCATTAGCTTCTCCTCATGTTTCTAAGACACATTCGAACTTGTCATTTTCCATTTTGAGGCTTTAATTCGTGTAGATCTAGAGTTTTGCTATTTTTGGATTTTTGGTGTTTTGATCTATTAAACTTCCTTGTTTTCAAGTTTTGATGGTTCCATGTTTTAGAGAATTTCATTCTACCCAATTTTGACCTTTGGAAAGTTGGATTCGGACTTGTTTTGACCAAGATTTGGACAATTGAAGCTTAGATTCAACTTTAGAGTTCTTGCTGTTCTTGCCATTTGGAGAAGACAGTGAACAGTGAGCTAGCTTTTTAGCTTACGCCGCTGAGCTGTACGCTGCTCTTTAGCGAGCGTACGCTGACTTGTGTACGCTGCTCTTTAGCGAGCGTACGCTGACTTGTGTACGCTGCTCTTTAGCGAGCGTACGCTAGCCTTGATACGCTGCCTGTTGGCAGCGTGTCTTGAGCGTACGCTAGCTTGAGCGTACGCTGACCTGTAGCTTGAGCGTGCCCTTGTGTACGCTGACCCTTGCGTACGCTTCCCATTGGAAGTGTATGGATCCTTTGGTACGCAGACCTGAGCGTACGCTAGCCTGAGCGTAGCCTGGCTTGAGCGTAGCCTGATTACCCTTGATCTTCTATAGCCCTGTATATTGATATTTTATTAGATATTTAACGTCCATTTTATATCCTTACGCCTTTGTTATGAACTTGATAATCACGAATTTACTTGATATGTTTGGAATTGATAATTGAGCATGACGTGATAGTGACCCGTAGTGGTGCACTCCTGACATAATAGCCTGACATGACCTGATAGTGGCCCGTCGTGGTGCACTCCTGACAAATTATACTTGATATGATAAACTGACATGATTATCTCGAATAGCTGTTGCGACGGCTACCTGACATGACATGACCTGTATAATTAATCCTGACACCGTGGGCGATTGTGCTTGTACAAATAATCCAGTCATGTCTTACATCATGTCTAGGAGGGGACTCCTGAGTACCACGGTCAGGAGTACCTACGAAATTGGACTAAGGTTAATAATTAGTATAATTCACTAGTCATGAAGAGATGTTCCCCAGTTACAGGCGATCCCGCTATCCCGGTCGCAAATGTTTGGACTTGTAGCCTGCCGACGAGTAGGGCACATTTCCAGCCCACTGTTATGTGGGGCACTCTTGATTGTCACTTTAAAGGATTGAACTCTATTGTCACTCTAATGCATTATACTCTCTAGATTGTCACTATAATGATTGCCTGGATAACCTGGATAGCTGTAGGGCTTATGACTACTTGGAGCATCTCATTGCATCTTGCCAGTAACTAGGATTATGATAACCCTAGTTAGTTAATGTAGAAAACTGTAGGCAATGATTGGCCGTGATTGATTGGATGGAGTCTAGTCCAGTATGGTATTGTCTAGAATTGATTGATTGCAAGATTGTACCAGAATGATTGAATTATTGTCACTCCAGATTGTCACTATAATGATTGTCACTCCAGATTGTCACTATAATGATTGTCACTCCAGATTGTTACTTGACCTGATTTCTTATATTTATCTTGCCGATAAATGGTGAGAGAAACCAAGTTCCGTTCAGACGAAGGGTTACAATCCCGGTCCTTGTTTGGTTTACGGGTTGTAACCTAGCTATCTGAATAGTCCCATGGTTATCTCATCGTATATCATCCTGGCATGCTTTTCCATATGTCCTGCCTTTTAGTGATTCTATACAAGATTGTCTTTTATAATTACCTACCATACTTTTTCTTAAATTACTGTCTCTTATTATGTAATTATATTATTGTGCTAATTTGCTGGCTTTAGTTCTTAAGTGAAGCCTCCTTTGTGGCACTTGCTCTTTCTGGGGTCTGACCCAGCTGGTTTTGTATGGCCAGATACCGGAGCAGCACCAAAGGATCTTCCTGCTTTCCAGCCCGATGGTGGTCACCAGGCGTAACCAGGGCATCGAGTGGGTTTCTTTTGTTCTCCCACTGTAATATTGTAAATTATTCTTTTGAGGCGTTTAGCCGACGAGCAAGTGCTAGCTCGATTGTACTTACTTACTGTCTGCCTACGGGCTGTAACATGATTGACAAGCCCTGGGAGTTGATCATGTATGACTGAACTCTTGCTAGTCCTCACATTTTGTAACGACTAGCTTCATGATCATCTGGATATGTAATGTTTGGGACGCCTTACAATTGTATATTTGGAGATCTGATATCTTGTGATTATTATTAGTTGGTTGAGATTGAGACAATAGGCTATTTTATGACCTTAAGAGACTGATGGATTGTAGTAAAACCCTCACATATCTAGACAGCCGTGACCGTATAGCGGTGTGGATCCCATTCCGTTATACGTAGCTGGCTATGTCTGTCCCCGCTCTCCAGTATTCTGGTTGTGGGGCGTGACATGGTTTAAGTGGTGGCCCATGCAGGTCTTGTTAATCAAGATGTGTGAGGGTTTACCGAATAGATGTCTCAATCGGTACTCGCCCTTGATCTCTGCTCGTATCCTCTTGATTCCTGAAATTCTTGTCCTGATCACATGCTTGTAATCGTTGATCTGTCCTGGTCCTTCCTTATTGTTCCCATGTCGTCTTCTTCAGCGGCATTGAACCTGGACCTGCTGATCAGCAAGGCGGATCACCTCCCGTGGACCAGCAGCAACCAGAAGATCAGGCCCAGCACTCAGGAGCAGCCTCCCGAGTCGTACCTACTGGAGGAGAGTCGCCAGTTCAGCCAGTCCAGCCTGCAGATCCTGATGATGGCACTTTGGTGGGTCTCATCAGATCATTGTTAGCTTCCCAAGATCGTAGAGGCGATGCCTTGCACCAGGCAGTGGAAGATGCTCTGAATAGAAGTGGTCCTCAAGGGAACAGTGCGGTCAACAGTTTCAAGCGCCTGAACCCTCCCATCTTCGATGGCAGCGAGGATGCCATTGCTGCCGATGCTTGACTACAGGATATAGAGGTGATTCTCGAAGCCGCGAAGACTCCAGAAGACGAGAAGGTGGCTGTGGTGCGCCTACAGTTATTGGATCTAGCCCGCAGTTGGTGGGCCGTACAAGCAGTGGGATTGGCAACACCTGTCTCCTGGGCAGTGTTCAACGAGAAGTTCCAGATCAAGTATTATGATGCAGTGGCTCGATATGACTTGCAGACCAGGTTCAGTAATCTTAAGCAGATGGGGAGGACGGTCGATGGTTATGCGGCCGAGTTTTCCAGACTCAGTCGGTTTGCTCCCACCTTGGTGGCAACCGAGTTTGACAGAGCGCAGAGGTTCCAGCAGGGACTTCACCTGGAGATTATATTGGCAGTAGAACAGTTCGAGCATCAGACCTATGATGCGGTGTTACGAGCAGCAAGGAGGCACGAGTATACCTTCCAGAGAATAGTGGACAGGACCGGAGGTCGGAAGCGGTCCCATAGTCAAATGAATCAGTCTTCAGCCCCAGCCCCGGCAGCCAGGACTTTAACTATTGGAGCTCCGAGGCGAGCAGCTTCAGTTACGTCGGTCCAGCACTCAACCCCGACGTACTCTCCGCAGAAACAGAAGCAAGCGCAGTCTTCCGCCGTGGGCTGTTCTTATTGTGGAAAGCCTGGACACGTGGTAGCAGAGTGTCGCAAGGCGTTGGGATTATGTTTTTGTGTGGAGCACCGGACCATAGGGTGGGGTCCTGCCCTTTCAGAGTTGATTCAGCATCGACAGTATCTAGTCCCTCGGTTGGAGGACCAGCACCAGCTCCAGTACACCAGCAACCGCAATTCCCGTTCCCGAGGCCCTTGCCGACTCAGGCCCAGACTTTCCAGCAACAGGACCCGCGGCAGTTTGCCCTAGCCCAGGCTCAGGTTTAGAATCGGCCGAGAGGTATATGTGTCCTCTCATCTTGCTTTTCTACCGTCATTATGCGGGGTGCATGACGTATTTCATGTATCCTAATTACAACGGTACATTCCGGACCCGAGCCATATCCTAGGTCATTCGAAACTGGTTATTGGTACCAACCTTTTCGTATGAGGATAGGCCCGTGTCCATGTTTGACCAAAGAGAGAGACTCGAGCGCAAGACTATCAGTTCAGTCCGTGTTGCTTAGAGTCATCCCACTTTGGGAGAGTCAAACTTGGAGCATGAGGATGATATTTGATTAGGTCATCCCGGCTGGTTTGACTCGTAAGGTGTAATATCTTCCTTATGCCTTACGCTTCGAATCCTTGCTTGCATGAATGATTGTATGATTGATTGGTAGTGGTAGATTACCTATGATAGAATAGCTTTCCCTTACATCTCTAGCCTCTTGATTAAATTCCGAGGACGGAATTCTTTTAAGGTGGGTAGGATGTAATGTCCCAAATTCGTGATACGTATTTAGTATACGTATACGTGTTTTGGACCCATATTTTATTTATTCATGGTTAGTTGTCTTGGTTTATTTTGCATTGGCTTGGTTTTATTGTCATTGATAGTTTAATTACTTTTAAAGATTCATTGGTTTATTTGGGCTTGGTTTATTCCTGGATTGGTTCGGCTTGGTTCGGTTGGGATTGCTCTTGGTTCATCATGAACCAAGGGGTGAACCCCCTACCTACCACCACCACTCATATTTATTACCTATCCTTCTTTCCCTCTCTTCATAATCATCTTCTTCTTCCTCATTTACTTTCTTACCTACCAAAGAGAGGGAGAGAGAGGTCTAGGCAAGTGCATCTTGCTTCCATAAGAGAGCTCATTTTTATTGTTCCATTAGCTTCTCCTCATGTTTCTAAGACACATTAGAACTTGTCATTTTCCATTTTGAGGCTTTAATTCTTGTAGATCTAGAGTTTTGCTATTTTTGGATTTTTGGTGTTTTGATCTATTAAACTTTCTTGTTTTCAAGTTTTGATGGTTCCATATTTTAGAGAATTTCATTCTACCCAATTTTGACCTTTGGAAAGTTGGATTCGGACTTGTTTTGACCAAGATTTGGACAATTGAAGCTTAGATTCAACTTTAGAGTTCTTGCTGTTCTTGCCATTTGGAGAAGACAGTGAACAGTGAGCTAGCTTTTTAGCTTACGCCGCTGAGCTGTACGCTGCTCTTTAGCGAGCGTACGCTGACTTGTGTACGCTGCTCTTTAGCGAGCGTACGCTGACTTGTGTACGCTGCTCTTTAGCGAGCGTACGCTGACTTGTGTACGCTGCTCTTTATCGAGCGTACGCTAGCCTTGATACGCTGCCTGTTGGCAGCGTGTCTTGAGCGTACGCTAGCTTGAGCGTACGCTGACCTGTAGCTTGAGCGTGCCCTTGTGTACGCTGACCCTTGCGTACGCTTCCCATTGGAAGTGTATGGATCCTTTGGTACGCAGACCTGAGCGTACGCTAGCCTGAGCGTAGCCTGGCTTGAGCGTAGCCTGATTACCCTTGATCTTCTATAGCCCTGTATATTGATATTTTATTAGATATTTAACGTCCATTTATATCCTTACGCCTTTGTTATGAACTTGATAATCACGAATTTACTTGATATGTTTGGAATTGATAATTGAGCATGACGTGATAGTGACCCGTAGTGGTGCACTCCTGACATAATAGCCTGACATGACCTGATAGTGGCCCGTCGTGGTGCACTCCTGACAAAGTACACTTGATATGATAAACTGACATGATTATCTCGAATAGCTGTTGCGACGGCTACCTGACATGACATGACCTGTATAATTAATCCTGACACCGTGGGCGATTGTGCTTGTACAAATAATCCAGTCATGTCTTGCATCATGTCTAGGAGGGGACTCCTGAGTACCACGGTCAGGAGTACCTACGAAATTGGACTAAGGTTAATAATTAGTATAATTCACTAGTCATGAAGAGATGTTCCCCAGTTACAGGCGATCCCGCTATCCCGGCCGCAAATGTTTGGACTTGTAGCCTGCCGACGAGTAGGGCACATTTCTAGCCCACTGTTATGTGGGGCACTCTTAATTGTCACTTTAAAGGATTGAACTCTATTGTCACTCTAATGCATTATACTCTCTAGATTGTCACTATAATGATTGCCTGGATAACCTGGATAGCTGCAGGGCCTGTGACTACTTGGAGCATCTTATTGCATCTTGCCAGTAACTAGGATTGTGATAACCCTAGTTAGTTAATGTAGAAAGCCGTAGGCAATGATTGGCCGTGATTGATTGGATGGAGTCTAGTCCAGTATGGTATTGTCTAGAATTGATTGATTGCAAGATTGTACCAGAATGATTGAATTATTGTCACTCCAGATTGTCACTATAATGATTGAATTATTGTCACTCCAGATTGTCACTATAATGATTGTCACTCCAGATTGTCACTATAATGATTGTCACTCCAGATTGTTACTTGACCTAATTTTTTATATTTATCTTGCCGATAAATGGTGAGAGAAACCAAGTTTCGTTCAGACGAAGGGTTACAATCCCGGTCCTTGTTTGGTTTACGGGTTGTAACCTAGCTATCTGAATAGTCCCATGGTTATCTCATCGTATATCATCCTGGCATGCTTTTCCATATGTCCTGCCTTTTAGTGATTCTATGCAAGATTGTCTTTTATAATTATCTACCATGCTTTTTCTTAAATTACTGTCTCTTATTATGTAATTATATTATTGTGCTAATTTGCTGGCTTTAGTTCTTAAGTGAAGCCTCCTTTGTGGCACTTGCTCTTTCTGGGGTCTGACCCAGCTGGTTTTGTATGGCCAGATACCGGAGCAGCACCAAAGGATCTTCCTGCTTTCCAGCCCGATGGTGGTCACCAGGCGTAACCAGGGCATCGAGTGGGTTTCTTTTGTTCTCCCACTGTAATATTGTAAATTATTCTTTTGAGGCGTTTAGCCGACGAGCAAGTGCTAGCTCGATTGTACTTACTTACTGTCTGCCTACGGGCTGTAACATGATTGACAAGCCTCGGGGGTTGATCATGTATGACTGAACTCTTGCTAGTCCTCACATTTTGTAACGACTAGCTTCATGATCATCTGGATGTGTAATGTTTGGGACGCCTTACAATTGTATATTTGGAGATCTGATATCTTGTGATTATTATTAGTTGGTTGAGATTGAGACAATAGGCTATTTTATGACCTTAAGAGACTGATGGATTGTAGTAAAACCCTCACATATCTAGACAGCCGTGACTGTATAGCGGTGTGGATCCCATTCCGTTATACGTAGCTGGCTATGTCTGTCCCCGCTCTCCAGTATTCTGGTTGTGGGGCGTGACATGGTTTAAGTGGTGGCCCATGCAGGTCTTGTTAATCAAGATGTGTGAGGGTTTACCGAATAGATGTCTCAATCGGTACTCGCCCTTGATCTCTGCTCGTATCCTCTTGATTCCTGAAATTCTTGTCCTGATCACATGCTTGTAATCGTTGATCTGTCCTGGTCCTTCCTTATTGTTCCCATGTCGTCTTCTTCAGCGGTATTGAACCTGGACCTGCTGATCAGCAAGGCGGATCACCTCCCGTGGACCAGCAGCAACCAGAAGATCAGGCCCAGCACTCAGGATGTAAGCTGTATCACGGAGACAAAGAAGTTCCTCTCGATGAAGTTTAGTATGAAGGACTTGGGGGATGCTGATATTATCTTGGGACTCAAGATCATCCGGACAGACACTGGACTAGCACTGTCACAGTCTCATTATATTGAGAAGATGATCACTCGTTATGGGTATCAGGATCTTCCAGGGATCGATACGCCGTACAAGTGTGAACTGAAGCTGAAGCCTAATTCAGGGGAAAAGCGTCAGACAGCTGGAGTATGCTAGTGTAATCAAGAGTTTGATGAATGCTACTACTGCCACAAGGCCTGACATATCTTTCTCCGTGGGAATGTTGAGTCATTTTACGAGCAACCCAGGCATTGAGTACTGGAAAGCTGTGAAACAGGTTATGAGATATCTCAAGAAGACTCAGACATATGCACTACACTACAGCGGAGATCCGCCGGTAGTAGAAGACTTCAGTGATGCCAGCTGGTGCTCAGAAGTGGAGAGCGAGAGGTCCACAGGTGGATATATTTTCACAATGGGTAGAGCTGCTATATCGTAGAAATCGAAAAAGCAGACTATGCTCTCGCGGTCATCCATGGAATCTGAGTTCTTTGCACTTGATACCGCAGCGGAGGAAGCATAATGGCTTCGGAAGCTCATGTATGATCTTCCAGTGGTTGGGACATAAATACCGGGGATATCGATATACTGCGACAACTAGGCGACTGAGGCGGTAGTATCAAATGACCTCTTCAACGGGAAGAAGAGGTCTGTGCGGTTGAAGCACAGGGCAATACACGATCTCATCAAGAGGGGTATTATTGCAGTGATTGATGTTCGGAGTCAGGAGAACCTGGCGGATCCGTTCACCAAGGGCCTCAAGCGCCAGCTGGTCGATGACACAGCTTGTAAAATGGGCTTGAAGGCATTCTGATATTGTGTTATTACATTCCTACCATAAAGTTTTTTGCTATTAGTTCAAAGGAAAATCTACTAGTCATCTAGCGTTTGGTTCAAGGGAGGACTATTAACCGAAAGAATATCAAGAACGGTGGGTACTTGTCCTCTGTGGCATGGAGAGGTTACGGACCTACAACCACTGTTGTCTACTATTGTTTTCTGCGGAAAACGGAACCTCTGGGAAGGTTGGCTTAAACGCCTTAATGAGTTCTCAGGCAGAGTGAATGCCTGGAGTGCTTTTCAGGAAGCACGGTAGCGCAGCACTACAAGGAGTTTAACTCCATGCTATAGTAGGGTGACTCCACCATGAGGTTCCCGGTTAGGGGTAATGCCTCGGCTTTGTGAGCCAAGTCACAGCGGAGTAGCACCGCAAATAGGCAGGTAGCCTAATGCTGTATGATAATCGTAATAAAGAGAGGTAGACATCACTACAAAGAGGACGATGTCCTCATGTTACAGTGGCATGACACCACAAAGAGGTACCAGGTAGGGTAAAGCCTCGGCTTCGCGAGCCATGTCATAGCGGCGCAACATCGCACGGAAGCGCAAGGCTTCATGCTGGGTAGTTTGGCACTACAAAGAGGCTTGTGACCTCATGCTACAGTAGTATGACACTACGATGAGGTACCCAGGTGGGGTAAAGCCTCGGCTTTAAGCCATGTCATAGCAGCGTAGCACCGCAAAGAAGCGCAATGCTTCATGCCATGACTCTTTATAAAGAACTCACCTATAGTGTATGGACAGAGATATCAGGCCATCTCTTGAGGGTAAACTTGTAGACGCCCAAAAATTATACACTGAAACCAGGCTAGCACAAGGCCTTTAATGTGTAGCCAGAAGCACAGTTGATGTCATTATATGAGTAGGAAGAATTGCAGTTATGGTGCAGAATTCAAGCCTTAGTCCATTCTTGTATCATGTTGTTATTTAACCTATGCTGTTATTTAACCTATGCAGGAAGATTCAAGTCGTAGCGACATCTCTCCTAATGCATGATAGGCAGTCACTGTGGGGAACGCTCAACCCATATATTGAGATATATGGGGAATTGTTGGTGTTTTTGCCTTTGGACTAGGAAAGATAGTCCCACATCGGCTACACCAAATGGTGAGTATCTCAATATAATGCATTGCTTGTGTTGAGGTGTGCACATGAGGTGTGGTGGGGCACAAGTGTGTGTCATGTGGGAGTATTTTCCTAGAAGGAAAAAAAGATTAATTCCAACAAAGAAGTAAGTTGATTTTTGTTGTGCAGTCTCGGACTCGGACACGGACTCCAGGATATCTCGTGCATGCACGGGAGTGTTCGGGGGGTAGGCGTGGACTGTCACAATTCTATGCTGATTGTAGGATGATCTAAAATATCAAACTCTATTATTGAGTATTGGTATTTTAGTCCCACATCGGATATGAGAAGAGGTGAAGTCTCAACTCCACTCTATAAATATAGCCCCTTGGCCTCCTTTGAAGGATGCACCAAAGAAGAGAGTTAAGGGAGTCCGTAAAGTCCAGGAAGCCCGTTCATGTATCAAATATTGACTGACGAGCGTTCCAGAAGTTCTTTAAGAACTTGCTGGTTCCTGGAAGCAGATCGTGGTGGGGCGAATCTTGCTTTGAGCAACGGTGATCTTAATCACCCCAGCAAAATCCTTTCCTCTTCTTCTTTCTTCTTTCTTCTCCTTCATCTGAGTTGTAATTCATTTCTGCCCGTCTACAACTGCGATTGCAAGAAAGAACGTGAGATTTATTTTCTGGACTCAGTTCTGTCCGTCAGTAACTGCGATTGCGAGGAAGAACATAAGATTTATTTTTCTGATTATTGTTGCTTTTGTAATCATATTCATATTATAGTGTTCTTTTTGGATCTCGAGAATTATCAGAAGATGAACATATATTGAACCTCTGATCTCGACATAGAGTCTACCATCTTTGGTCAAGCCCCGAGACTAACAGTAGGGCATAAGTAGGTGCCATGTGGAAGTATTTTCCTAGAAGAAAAAAAAAAGATTAATTCCAACAAGGATTCAAATTAATTTTTGTCACTCGGACTCGGACTCTAGGATGCCTCGTACATGCACGGACGTGTGTTCGGGGGGTATGTCACGACACCGTACCCACTGTGAGGGTACGAGAACGTAACAGCGCCCAGCCTACGTCGCAGTGTCGGCGGTAGAACGCTGTTCTAGGTCATGAACTATAATTAACATAATATGAATACTCTCCATAAGGAGGCCAACACAGAGGTACAAGTCAATCACAATCTAGAGATAGAATATGGCACGATAAAATAGATAAGAAAATCCTCAGCTGAGGTACAACAGAAATGAAATACAAGTCTTATCATCTCTAAAAAAATATACAACTCTGAAAACAAGGACAACAGCTAAACATGAAAAGAAACAGTCTAAGCTATCTATACTATGCAAGGGTATCATCCTCAGCAGCTGCCTGAACCTCCCCAGGGGTCCAGGTCGCAAGTGTCATCTAGGCAAGCTCCAAAGTAAGGGGTACAGGGTTCCTCATCATCCTCTGTAAAATTTTCAACAGGTCCAGTCAGGACGGGAGCGAGCACAATACATCTCACGCAGATCAGAACAGGTTAGAGAATATAAACATGCAAGAGAGTACGATACATGAAACTGAAAGAAAGTACATGATGTAGACAGAGAGAGAACTGTAATAGAAATATCTACTATAAGTAGAGAGTTACCAGTGACTAGTGATTTAGAGTACAAAGTCGACATGTGAACGGCTGGATTTGCACATGACTAAACTAAAGAGGCGCACATGGCTATACTACTTTGGAATTGTTCACATGACTATTTATACTCCCCCATACCCCAATCAATACACAAGGATCCAAACAAGTTATGTTACGTACATGGTTTTCACATGAAGCCCATAAATGGGTGCACATGAAGTATACATGAGAGCTCATACATGAGTGCACATGAAGTTCACATGGGGGCCCATAAATAGGTGCACATGAAATTCACATGAAGGCTCATAAATGAGTACACATGCAATATAGGTTATACATGAGATACATGGGAAACATGACCGATTCATGATAGCACATGAGAGTACACAAGCGAGCACGAACGAGCATGAAGCACATGATAACATGAATAACATGAGAGCGAGGAATACACGATGTACATGAAACACATGACACAATGTATCCGATGCTCCCGAAGAGGATAACATCTCAATGTAGGGATCCATATAGTACCAATCCATGATAATATCGTGACAGCATCAAATAAGGTAAACTAGAGCAGAAATATAATTCTAAGTAAGTTATGAAATGATCAAAGAATGTACTCGCCTCGTATCTGAATGTCTGAAGTAAATGTACTGTCCGAGATGAGATACCTGACTCCTAGTTAGAGCAACACAAGTCAAGATATATACAGGGGATGATAAATGTAATCTACAATGCATCTGCATGCTGTCTAGGTCAAACTAGGCTAAAGTCGACACTTGGTCAACTCTAGTCAACCACACTAGTCAAAACTAGGTCAAGTCCTAGCCCAAACAAGTCTAACAAGTCTTACTAGGCCTAACCAGGCCTAGGCTAGCACTCACATACCATCACAATGCTATACAAACTATCAAACTTATTTATATATTTATTTACCACATTATTCATGCCTATATTGTATTACCTATATTACATATCATTCCTGCCTACCTTGTATACATACATTCATTCATACATTCATTTATCACCTTGTACATATATATATATATATATTTTTTTTTTCATACATTCATTCATTCATACATTCATTTATCACCTTGTACATATATATATATGTATCACTACATGTATATATATAGAGATACTTACATACATATACCAATACATAAGTTACATGTTATATATATATATATATATATATTACCATATATCAAAAAATATATATAGAGAGATATAGAGGGTGATGTGGGTGAGGCTAAACATGTGTGTGTGTGTGTGTGTGTGTTCAGTGTTTGTGGTCATGTAAGAGTGTGTGTGTAGGATATATGGGTGTACAGGTAATCAGTAGGTAGTGTCAAGGTATGTGTGTCCCTGTTTACATCTTCTCAGGAAAACCCTGTCTTAAATCTCAGAAATGTGGAAAGGTGTACTCAGGAAAAATAAAGAGTCCCTGTGTGTGTGTGTGTGCATGAGTGAATGTGATTTGTGTTTGTGTTTACATGTGTGTATCAGTAAAAAACATTAGGTGGGTGCAACTCCACTCATGTGTGTGTCTCCAAACTGTGTGTGTCAACTCAGATTTAGGTGTTCACAGAAAATAAATGACAGAGGGTGTACATGACTGGGCATTAACCTTAGTTAAACATAGGACTAACATTAGGGGCTGAAATCTGGGCATGTTTTGGGGACTGTTTCAAGGCTGAATGGAAGCTAATAAGGACTGGGTTAGGACAACTATATGTTGTCATATGGGGGCCATGGATGGGCTGATACATGGTTGTAATTAAGGGTCTGCAAATAGCTGATACTAGGGCTGAAATGGAGGGGTATAAGGACAGGTTTTGGGGAGCCATTGGGCTGTGTTTGTGAGGCAGTGGTGTCAAACATGTATGTGTGTGTAGGTTTTCCTGTGTGTGTCAATTTGTGTCTCAGTTAGGCATGTGTGATGTGAGTGATACTATCAAACCAATGTAATATGTGTGTACATATCATATTGCATACATTCATATTTACAATGCATTTGATAGTGCATTCATTGTCCACATATCAATAATGAAACCAAAACCCATACAAGGTATGAGAATTAAACTTCAAAATCAGTTTTAAAGGAATGAATCAATATCTGTTTTAATATTCAGTTTTGTGTATATAGAGGTACATCATTCTCAGAATTGAGAAACTATTTGACAGTTATAAATTACACAGCAAATCAATTTGACAGTTCTTAATAGGAGAACCAGGACAGTTTGTTATTGAATTCCCCCAACAATACACAGTGTAATCCATCATTTGAACAACTAAAATACTACCAGTTAGGAATAAACATGGAGTTAAATTAAATCAGTTTAAGGAAAGAAAAAAATGGAAACAATTCTCAGGTTGAAACTCATGTGACAGTGTATAGGAATGTATAGGAGTTGACAATTAAAATTAATTGAATTCCATTCTCAGGTTTTGAAGAGGAAAACTGGAATCGATTGACAGTTAACAATAACCCAGTTGACATAGGAACTACCATTGAATCTAAGTTACAAAAATCAGTTTCTAAATAGAAATGAAAATCAATAAAAAACTAATGTAAATGTATCAATCACACATACAGTCCAACTCAATGTCTAAATTCCATTCCTTGATCAAAACTTAATCTTGTCAAGTAAAACTAATCTAGCATGAACCATTACACATGCATATGAGTATACATGGCAATAAACATTCGAAAATCAGTTGTAACAGGGATGCAAGTTCAGGATTTTCATAAAAACAACAGTGTTTCAGTATTTCAACTTGAATCCAACCTTCAACCCAAATTTTGAAACTAAAACTCATAATAGTCATAACCCCAACATGTTAGCTAATGCTCATACATGTGTAGGTTAATTAGTATTGTAAATTAATCCTAAGAATTCCAGTTGAAATACATTTAATCTAGAAAACTCAAACATGTACACTGTATCAGTTAAAATGGGAAAAACCCCAATTTCGAATCCAAATAATCACATAAATCCATTCAAAGTTCAAAACAGGTGTTCACAATTGTTTCCCCACATGTACATGTGTCATGGGGGTCATACTCGGGTCCCAAAACGTGTCCAACTGTGTCAAATTTACTGACACCAATGTGACAGTAAACAGTGCATCAGACAGGCTCGTGCAGCGAGGACACGGCCTCGTGCACGCGACACAGGGCACGACACGACTCGTGCTCGTGCCCATGTGTTCGCCCCATATAGGTCTGTGTGTTCGTGTCCCTGACACGTCACCACGATGTGTCCATGAGGGACACGAAGCCCGTGTCAGAACCCCCAAATTCGCGTGTTCAGTCCAGACAAAATCCGTACGGCCTCGTTTTCGTGTCCGACACGAAACGAGGTGTCATAAAACTTGGGGAGTGACTTGTCAGTCACTGCCCCAACCTCTATGCCAAGTTTTGCGTGTCGAAACGCTGTGTCCAGGGAGAAACAGGACACGGGTTGCAGGACAGCGCACACGCGTGTCGTGCAGCGTGTCCGCACCCGATTTCGACACGAAATCGACACAAAAACCACATCAATCTTCACAAAATATATTATACACACATAGATCTATAATCCCATGTAATTATATTTTCAAAAATCGAAAATAAAATCCTTTGTGACATTTCATCAAACACATGCACACATGTCATGATACGTGTCCGATACGGACACGTAAAGGACACAAAACCTAGCAAAATCTATTCCTACAGAGAGAGGACACCTAGGGCTTCCTATCCATGCAAGGAAATCAAAATTTGGTGGAGGGAATAAGGATTTACCTATATGTTCAATTTGCATGAAAAAGCTTCAAAAAGGGGGTTTCTTCTTGATGGCAAAGTGCTCCAAATTGGTCCAAACCTGAGATTTCTCTCCATGGACATGAAATAGAGCTGGATTAGGAACTAATGCAAAAGAATAGAGTGGAAAAGGAATTAAAATGAATAATCTATGGGTTGGAGAAGAATGGACAAACCTCTTTCTTCAAAACTTGGAGAAATTAATAAAAGAGGCAAGAACAATTGGAAGAGGCATTAAATAGGGGTGTGAAACCCTAGGTTGGCTGCCATGGGTGGACTTGTTGGGGTTTGGGCTTAAGTCATGGGCCTATGGTTCAATTCACAAGTCATCAAATCACAAGTTATTGCATTAAACCATAAGTCATGACTTAATTTCACTAAACCTAATCCCCTCATTCTAAAACCAATCTCTAATGACTAAAATAGGTTAACTCAAGTTAGGCTAGGGTTACCATAGCTAGGGTTAGGTTCTAGGCTAGTCCACTAGGTCTCAACGAGTCAAAGTCAAACTAGAATTCACCAGTTCAATAAATAATCAAATAATTCAAATAAGTCAAAATGACCAAATTACCCCTAGGCTAAAAATGATAATTAAAATACCCTAATCACATGGCTAGGATCTAGGGCAGACAGTCTCTACGGTTTCACTAGCTGCACACCAAATCACAAGTCATGATATTTAATAGTTTTAAAATAATTAAAAATTACCAAAAATTATATTATTATTTAAATATCATAATTAAATAAATTAAAATACAAAATTTCAAAATTATCCTCATTTTAGAAACTGGGTGTTACAGGGTAGGCGTAGATTGACACTCAAATATGTTAATTGTGGGATGATGTAAAATATCAAACTCTATTTTAGAGTACTGGTACTTTAGTCCCATATCGGATAGGAGAAATAGTGAAGTCTCCCTCCACTATAAATAGAGCCCCCTGGCCTCCTTTCTAAGATGCACCAAAGGAAAAAAATGGGAGTCCGTTGAGTCCAGGAAGCCCGTTTGAGCCACAAAAAGTTAACTAACGTGCGTTCCAGAAGTTCTTTGAGAACTTGCTGGTTCCTGGAAGCAGATCATATAAAGGCAAATTTTGCTTTGTACGATGATCTTCATCACCCCAATCAGGTGCCTTTCTCTCTTCCTTCTTTCTTCTTCTTCTCCTTCTGGGTGGGCTACAGAACTCAGTTTAGGCACTTTGCTAGAGCGAATTCGTTCGCAAGAATCTCAAAAAGTGCTGGAACTCAGTTCAGAGGAAATTAGGAGAGCAAATTCATTTAAAAGTATTCTCCGAAATCCTATAGAGTCAGAACAGAGAGCAAATTTATTTGCAAGCGGATCTCTGCGTCTAAAAGTTGCTATAACAGAATAGAGAACAAATTTATTTGCAAGTTGATCTCTAAATTCTGTTCGTTCTTCCATCTAGATCTGTTTCGGGGCTAACAATCTCAAAGCAAGATCCGGATCTGATAGAGAACAACCGTGCAAACCTTTTCAACACAAGTTTTAACAAACTTGAGAAGTTTGATGGGGAGCATTAAACGTCTGGAAGAGAAAGGTCAACCTTAATCTTTAACTCGTGAGCGTCGACTACGTGTTGACAGATCCTGAGCCTTTGATTCCAAAGGGAAAAAATACTCGAAGGATTGTTAAAGCCACTGCATTTTAGTCAAAGTAGAGGAGAGATAACAACCTCTACAAGTTGCTTATCTTGAACTCTATGGAGGACTCTCTGGCGGAGTCTTACAGCAAGACGGTCAATACAAAGGACGTCTGGGAGTCTGTAGAGAATCTCTATAAGGCAAATAAAAACAGAAACAAGATCCACGTGACTGAAAATATCTGGAGAATGCAATTTGAGGATGACAAGAAAATTCTACCTCAAGTCACGGAGTTCCTTAAGTTACATCAGAAGCTGGCGGATGACGGCGTGCCCTTGGTCGATGCATTTGTCGTCGGGAGTATTGTCACGCCTCGTTCCTAGTATATGGCGAATCGAGTATGTAACAACATCTCCAGGCTACACGACATACGAATACTCCAGTACCCATATTCGCGATTGTCGCCCATAAGGTTCTAGGATAGGTTTATTATAGGTCATAACTTGTAAAATAAAATTAATATTATTCAAAATGGCATTCTGAAACTAAAAATTGGAAATGGACTATTCTACCCAATACTACTATTAATCCAATTATTATTATATATTTATATACCTGAATCGATGATAAGAAGATTTGATTTCAAAATGAGTGCCTTCAATCGTCACATCTCGTTCTTGTTCTCCAGCTTCTCTTCGATGTACAATAGCAACTTCTTGGAAGTATGTCTACAAATCTCGTGAACAATACTAGGTCATCAAATGACATGCAAGCCCTCAGTCAAGGACGAAAAAATAAAATAAATGAATTGAGAATCTCTGAGATAATAGGATTCTCAAAATTCTAAAGTAAAAGAACTGATAAATTGATTCAAAGGAATTATAACGTTAACATAAAATATGACTCTGACTAGATTCTATTCTAGTGAATTCCTCAGTGTTCTTTCTACGGCTAGATCTTAATAATTCATAAACAATGACTATAATCACAATCACAACAACCTAAATTCACTACCAAAATCAAAGTTAAGTTTCCTATATGATGATGCAGTTTAGAGAACACATTTAGATCGCATTCATCCTATTTTTTCGATAACAATCTCGTGAATAGGAATCAGGTTGTGGCAGGATGGCACGGTGCTTAGAGTCCGGCCCCACATATCATTTATGGAAAAATTATTGTATATTGATTCACCTAATTGATCTTTTTAATCGATATATATACAGATTCAGGGCAGGTAAGTGAGCTAAGCCACACTCACTTCGCAAGGCCTTACAGAAGGAGCTAACTATTGATCAGTTTTGTTGTTATTATGTTGCAGAGATTTTGGGTGTGATCCAATTGTTCTCTCCCACCCAATGCACTAACCTATTGCTACAAACAATTCTTATTCTATTATCTTGTATTAGCTCCGCTTTGTATCTCATTTTAAATCTCAATATGCAAGAGCATGCCTTGCCTAGAGTTCAAAGATTCAAGTAAATATATTGCTTCAGATTCCAGGATTCAGGTACATATCTTATCATGAATTCCATGATTCAAGCATGAATTTATTATCTTATTCTCGAATATTGAGATAACATGATAATACAAATTCACGTAATAATCTTTCCAATTTGACACAGAGCAAAAATACTGGAAATTTGAATTTTATTTCGCTTGCGTGATTTGTGTCCGTGTCCTACGCGTCTTAAATTTAAATAAAATTGATTCCTATGATTTTTGAATATAATTCACACGTTCTCTAAGCAAACTGGCTCAAAAATCCTATAAGTTGGGTTAAAATACGTTCGGCAGAGTCTCCTTTTTATTATGGACTCCGAAAATTTTCACAGTTTATAAAAGACCCGGAGCAACCCTCCGTAGAATTTTTTGCGTACGTCGACCCCTTCGGTGGAGCAACTCTCAACACCGGAACCATGCAATATATATATACACCAGAATAAAATATTTCGGGTACGTCGACCCCTTCAGTGGAGCAACTCAACACTGAAAACACACACACAGTTTATATATTTTATATCAATTGCAGAATAAGAACTTTCTTACTATGACGTATTTTACCTTAGCAACTAGCTTTACCAAAAATTTAGCACAGATTTCAGATTTGCTACACAAGTTCAGAAAACTCAAAGCAAGTCAGAGATCACAATTTTACACAAAATATTAAAGGATACAATCATATAAGAATATGAAGTACATTTAATAGATTGTATATATATATATATATATATATATATATATATATATATATATATATATATATATATATATATATATATATATATATATATATATATATATATATATAATATCTTGTTCTTAGGATAGTGATTATTTATATATATTAAAATTTTCTTAATTAAGAATGTGTACTTCCAAACTTAGCGATATCAACTCTAAGGCTAAACACTAACTATAACATATGCTAAAAGATGACTTAAATGAACCCAACACTAAGCACCCTTTAATACTAACATAGGTATATAGGTAGTAGGTGGAATATACTAGTACAATCATACATAGGTTTCGAAACACCCAATCTCAAGTTCCCACACAGTCTATATCAAGCCTAAGTAGAAATATACCATCATATGTTGATATTGTAGTTCGAATGGCTCAATCTGAACAACCAGACTCTATACTTGCTGAATAACATGTAATCGTCATTCTAGAATATTTGAAACCACATCAGATAAGCTCGATAACTTTAGGGACAATCTGCAAACCTAATAAACCTCATATTTCATATTCTAAAATAAGAATATAGATATGCACTCTATTTCCATATCGGACACAACACAATTCATAGGTTCACACACACACACACACACACACACACACACACACACATATATATATATATATATATATATATATATATATATATATATATATATATATATATATCAAACTATACGCTATTAAATTAAAATATAATTTATGATACCATGTTCGATACGTCATATCCAACTATATGTAATTGTATTTTATATTTATATGTATATCTACAAGTCACTTTGTACTACTAATAAAGATAGAACCCAATCCATTAAAAATTTAATCATGACACCATATGTGTGTGCCCGTACAGTGTCCTAGATCCATGTCAATAAGTCCGAATTTCTTTCGACATGCGTGTATGTATCTTAATACTAAATTAATTATACTGATGTGTCCGAATCGCATTCGGGTCGCGTGTCCAACCTATCAACCCTAATAAATTGTGTCCTTGTGTTCGTATTGGTGCCGATGTACGTATCCGTATATATATATATATATATATATATATATATATATATATATATATATATATATATATATATATATATATATATATATATATATATATATTCAAGATTTACTTTTGGAAGAAATAATTCTAAATGGACACGATAAATAAGTAAAAATTGAGTCAAAGGAAGGAGATGTGAGAGGGCTTGCCTTGAGAAAATAGATTTGGGATTGGGGCTTCTTCTTCTTCAAACTTCTCCTCCTTTGTTCCATCTTCTTCTCCTTCAAACTTCTTCTCCATTTTTTTTGAAGAAAAAGGGGGCTAGGGTTTGGGTTTTATGATAGTGGTGATGATGAAGATGTATGATGATGGGTGAGGTGATGGTGGTGATTGCGGTGGCCGGCGGTGAGGGGACCGGTCGGTCGGCCGGAGGCGCGCGACGCGCCACAGCCGCCGCAGCTTCGCCGGCGGGCGCGGGCATGAGTGAGGAGTGGAGAGAGGGCGGGAGAGAGAGAGAGAGAGAGATTGAGAGAATGAGAGAGGGAGGGAGGATTTAAGAAAGAGGGAGAGTGTGTGTAAGAGAGAGGGAACCGAGAGAGAGAGAGAGAGAGGGGGGGGTTCGGTTGAGAGGGGGATTGCTCTCATTTTCCTTTTTTTCCAACAACATTTAGAAACAAGAGTCAAAAGACTCATTTGTCCTCCAAGCATCATTCATGGTGACATATAGGGCATGAGTTCATGCATGGTGAAACTTGGTTGGTGAGGTGGCTGGGAGAAAATTTGAAATTGCAACATTTGTCTAAGGATATAAATGAAAAGTAAGTTCTCCTTTCATTCTTTATTATTATTATTTTTTTTTGAAATATCAACTAAATATAGAAAATCCAATTTCTAAAATTTATTTAATAATTAAATAAAAATAGGAATAGAATAAAATATTAATACGTTAATTGTTGAAAAGCAGCTATGACAAGTATTGTCGCCAAGCTCCCACTTGAATGGAGCAATTTCATCGTGGACATGCACCGCAAAAGGATGGAAGTGGATCTGGAACGCCTTTTGCAATGGATACAAGTTGAATCCGAGTTGAGGACTCTCACCAGCTGAAGGTGAAGTCAGCTCAGTTCAAGCCAAAGCCTAAGGGCGATGGGGCTTTCTTCAACTGTGGCAAGAAGGGCCAAGCCCAAACCAAAATAGCAGGTATGGCTAAACTTGGTTGTTTTGATTACTTAACTTGGTTACTATTGTTGTACAGGTTGGGTTATCTAGTGTGGTAACAGACTAGTGGTCGGGAACTAGTGCATCTGATCACGTGTGCTTAAGAAGGAGTTGTTCACCGAGGAATGACAAAGATCTCGATGGCGAACATATATCTAGCAGAAGATCTGGAAGATCGAGACAGTAGTTATGGATCACCGACAATTTCACTGGAATGCGTGTTGCACGTACCAGAGATTTCTGAAGATCTGATCTCAGGAAGTCTGTTGTTTGATACGGACTTGAAGAAAGACATTCGTACTAGCCAGATGGTAATTTTTTGGCAAAGAACATGCTTCGAGAAGATATTCGGTACGAAAAGGATGTTCGAACTTCTGCTGATGTTAATGAAGTTACTTCATTGAATGGACCGAGAGTTGGTCTATGATAGAAGCAGACTCAAGATGTCCTATATGGGCCTTATCTCCAGTATGTAGGGGTAAGGAGGTGGAGGGATTTGAGGTCTGTGCAGAGACAAGACAGTCATGAAGCTGCTCAGACGATTGAACTAGAGTACGGATCTTCTGGAGTTAGTACACTCAGATATCTATGACTTTTATTAATTCTCCATGGAGGCCGATTCGAAGTATTTCTTAAAATGCACGTTCAAATGTCTTCTCAACTCGAAGGATGAAGCATTCAAGAAGTTCAAAAATTTTAGGGCTGAAGCTGAACATTAAACCGGTCTACAACTACTCAGAAGTGATCATGGCAGAGAGTGTCATTTTTTGGATTCATATCGTTCCGTTATGAACATCGAATTAGCTATGAAACGACTGCTCTGTATATACACTCAGGATGGATCAAGGCGGAGAGTATCATTTTCTTGGATTAGCATCGTCTTGCTATGAACATAGAATTGGCTATGAAACGACTACTTCGTAGTATCTCTAATCCAGAGGAGTTCTGGAAAGAAAGATCATAACGCTGTCAGAGATGATGATATCTACATTGCGGATCTTCCAATATGCTTCTGGGATAGATTGTATGTACGACTACATTTATTGTTGAATAAAGTACCGTTCGCATATCTGACTATGATTCTCATTAACACTGATTCAAGGTTGGACCTGACTTGAGTATCATTCAAGTTTGGGGGTGTCTGGTATATGTGAAACTTCTGGATATCAAGATTCAGAAGCTAGGGACGAAGACCAAGAAGTCCGTATTTCTGGATAAGCTGTTGAAAGCTACGCTCAGAGATCCTATTAGATAGTCTCGCGACGCAGAATTCTTTGAAGACAAGTTTGCTAGGGACAAGAATTTTTTTTACAAATGTTTCGGAGAACATTATTGGTACTGAAAAAGCAAAGTACTTCCAAAGAAGTAGTAGTCCAGATGGTGGTTGTCGTTGATGAGACAACACTTGAACCAGTATTCACTAAGCAGTTAGAAAAACGAGTGAGAAGGCTGAAAGATTTCGAAAAAAAACTTATCATCCATCACACAAAGGCTGATGAGGTGATGAAGTCCAGAGATGCAATCTTCTAGAGGAGAGAGTAAATGATAAGATTGACTCTGTAACATCCAATTATAAGTGAGTGTTAGTTAATCTGCCTGAAGGAGCTAAACCAATTGAATCTTCAAGAAGAAGAAGACAGAAGCCGAAGGAATGATGATGATTTCATGGCTAGGTTGGTTTCCAGGAAGATTTTCTCAAAAGTAGGAGATTGATGAGGTGGACAATTATGCTCTAATGGTTAAGATGTCAACTATCAGGATGATGATGGCCGTGGCTGCTATTCATGAGCTATTATATCATCAGATAAATGTCTAGACAGTTATTTTGGACTGAAAAATGACAGAAGAGATTCATATACAACAGCTAGATAGATTTGTCGTTCAAGAACATGAAGACAAGGTCTGTAAGTTGGTAAATTCTATGTACAATTTGAAGTACACTCCCAATATGTGGTTCGAGAAGTTTGACCAGGTTATTAGGTCAAAAGGCTACAGGGTTAACGAGACTGTTAAGTATGATTATACGAAGTTCGCTGATGAGGAAAGAGTTATCGTTTGTCTCTATATAGACGATATAATGATGTGTCAGTAGAACAAAGATGTTTCTCACATCCAGATTCAGTATAAAGGACATGGGAGATACGAAAGTCTTCCTGGGGATTTAAATAATTCGGATGGAAGTTGAGCTTGCTCTATCACAAGCTTACTACATAGAAAGTTGCTCATATGCTATGGATATCAGGATCTTCCAGGGATCGATACTCCTTACAGGTGTGATCAAAGGCTGAAGCCAGATTTCGGAGAAGCGTTAGACAGTTGGTGTAGCTCGAACATCATTTGGAATTTGATGTAGGCTACAAGTACCACCAGGCCTGGCATAGCTTTTGCTGTAGGCATGACGAGTTGATTCACGAGCAAACCACGTGTTGATCTTTGGAAAGCTGTGAAGCGAGTAATTGGATATCTCTCAGGGACTCAGAAAGATGTACTACATCAGTTACCCTACAGGGGTAGAAGACTTTAGTGATGTCAATCGGTGCTCAGAAGGGGAGAAAGAAGAGACTATATATTCTACATGGATAAGGCTGCTATATCGAAAAAGTTGAAAAAATAGATCCATAGATAGTAGTGCTATATCGAAGAAGTCAAAGAAGCAGTCATTTCTCTTACTATAGAATCTGAGTTGCGTTAGCTGCAACAGATAAAGCAGAATTGCTTCGGAAGCTCAGGAAGGATCTTTCTGTGGTTGGTACGCAAATTTGGGTGATACCGATGTATTGCGACAACCGGACACGATCTTTCCGTGGGTGGTGCACATATTTCGGCAGTATCGATTTATTACGACAACTAGGCGGCTACAACGGTGGCATCAAATAATCTCTTCAATGGCAAGAAGAGGGTTTTGTGACTAAGGCACATGTCGGTGAATGATCTCATTAAAAGAGGAGTCATTGCCATGGGGATGTTTAGAGCCAGAAGAATCTGGCGGATCTGTTCACAAAAGGTCTCAAGCGCCAGCTGGTGGAGGACTCCGCAAGAAAAATAGGTTTGAAGACGTTCTGATATTGTGTCTCTGCGATCCTACCATAAAGTTTTATGCTATTAGTTCAAAGAGAAATCTTCTAGGCATCTAGCTTTTGGTTCAATGGAGGACTTTTGACTGGAAGAATATCAGGTGCAGTGGGCAATCCTTTGGTATACTGCGGGATCACGGACCTAGAACCACTATTAGTGGGTAGTCCTCTAGATTTTGCGGGGTCACATACCCAGAACCACTGTTAGTGGGCAATTCCTTGGGATATTATGGGGTTTTAGACCCAGAACTACTGTAAGTAGGCAATCATTTAGAACTTTATGGGGTTATGAACCCAGAACCACTGTTGTCTACTGTTTGTTATTTGTATAGAACAAAGTCCTATGAGAGGATGGTTTGGAAGCCTTAATGTGTTCTCGGGCATTTGGGATGTCCGATGTGCTTTACAGGAAGCACAGGTAGCACATCACTACAAAGGAGCGTAGTACTCTATGCTACAGTGGGGTGACACTACATGAGGTACCTAATGAGGGTAAAGCCTCGACTTTGGGCCAGGTTACAGCGGCATAGCACCGCGCATAGGCAAGTAGGCCTAATGCTGTAGAATAAAGAGTGGTAGATAGCACTACAAAGAGGTTGAGTCTCATGTTATAGTGGTGTGACACCACATGAGACAGTGCCTCGACTTTGCAAGCCATGTCATGGCGACGTAATACCGCAAGGAAGCGAAAGGCTTCATGCTGGGTAGTTTGGTACTACAAAGAGGCTGGGCCTCATGCTACAGTGGTATGACACCACATGAGGCATTATCTCGGCTTTGGGCCATGTCATAGCGACATAGCATCACAAGGAAGCGAAAGGCTTTATGCCAAGACTCTTTAAAAGAACTCACCTAGAGTGTATGGATAGAGATATAGGCCGTCTCTTGAGAGAAATCTTGTAGACACCCAATATACATACACCGAAACCAGGCTGACACATGGCTTTTAATGTGCAGCCAAAAGCACAACTGATGTCATTATGTGATTGGGAAGAATTACAGTTCTGGTGTAGAATTCAAGGCTTAGTCCATTCTTGTATCATGCTATTATTTAACCCATGCAGAAAGATTCAAGTCATAGCGATATCTCTCCTAATGCATGATGGACAGTCACTGTGGGGAACGCTTAACCCATATATTGAGATATATGGAGGGTTGTTGGTGTTCTTGCCTTTAGATTAGGAAAAATAGTCCCACATCGGCTACACCAAATGATGAGTATATCAATATAATGCATTGCTTGTGTTGAGGTATACATATGAGGTGTGGTATTGAGGTATGTATATGAGGTGTGGTAGGGCATAAGTGGGTGCCATGTGGGAATATTTTCCTAGAAGGAAAAAAAGATTAATTCCAACAAGGATTCAAGTTGATTTTTATCGTTCGAACTCGGACACGGACTCCAAGATGCCTCGTGCATGCATGGGCGTGCGTTCGGAGGGTAGGCGTGGACTGGCACTCGACTATGCTGATTGTGGAATGATGTAAAATATCAAACTCTATTTTTAGTCCCACATCGGATAGGAGAAATGGTGAAGTCTCACTCCACTCTATAAATAGAGCCCCCTGGCCTCCTTTCTAAGATGCACCAAAAAAAAGAAAAAAAGGGAGTCCGTTGAGTCCAGGAAGCCCGTTCGAGTCATAAAAAGTTGACTAATGAGCATTCAAAAAGTTTTTTGAGAACTTGCTGGTTTCTGGAAGCGGATCGTATAAAAGCGAATCTTGCTTTGAGCAACGGTGATCTTTATCACCCCAGCGAGTTGCCTTTCTCTCTTTCTTCTTTCTTCTTTCTTCTTCTCCTTCTTGGTGGGCTACATAACTCAGTTTAGGCCCTTTGCTAGAGCGAATACGTTCGCAAGAATCTCGAAAGGTCACTACCAATTGGCGACGGATGAATCCATCGCTAAATGAATTTAGCGACGTATTAACGACGACTTTTTGGCTAAATGGTGCCGTCGATCAAATACTCGTCGCTAAAAAATCTGTCGCTAAATAGTCGAAGCTTCGACGAAAACGTGGCAAAAAAGAGACTACTGCTTAGCGGCAACTTAGCGATGACTTAGCGACGGAATCCCGTCGAACGTATTCGACCACTTAGCGACGGCTTACCGACGTATACCCCATCGAAATTTGTGTATCAGAAATTTTCTGATACGCTATAGCAACCTCTTAGTGACAGACTTTTTCGTTGCCACGCAATCGCTATTCCGTCGCTATCCGTCGAAATATGCGTATCAAAGTTTTTTTGATACGCTATAGCGATATTTTAGCGACGGATATGGCCATCGCACGGTTGTTGCCATTCTGTCGCTATCCGTCGCTACATGGATATATGTAAATTTTTAAAAGCTTGGCGACGGATTTTTTGTCGCTACTCTGTCAGTATGCCATCGCTAACTGGATACATGTAAATTTCCAGAAACTCGGTGACGGATTTGCCGTCGCTATCCATCGCTAACTGGATATATGTAAATTTCTAGAAGCTTAGCGACGGACAATCCGTCGCTTGTCCGTCGTCGAGCGTCGCTATTCTGTCAGAAGTCCGTCGCTAACTGGAATGTTTTAAAAAAAATTCCTGAATTCACAACACCCTATTTACACAATTAATCATTAACAAAATTAACATTCCACAAACAGAACAGAACAAAATATTCATAATCAACAATCCACCATCAATCCACAAACAAAACAAAATATCCACCAACAATCCATAAAAATATCCATCAACAATCCACAAACAGAACAATCCACCAACAATCGACAAAAATATCGATAATCACAACAATCCACAATAACTTAAAATAATCCAAATTATCCATAATCACAATAATCCACAAACAGAACAAAATATCCATAATAAATTAAAATTATCTAAATTTTGATACATTACAAATACAAAAAAAATGGGGAAGATCGGCTGGATCGTCTTATGGTGCCTGTTACACTTTATGAAGATACACCTGAATGATGTGAGCCGACAAACCATCAAATATCTTCTATAGAACTCGACATAGATCTGTCGATGACATCGGGTCAAGAAGAGCAATCGTAGATGAAGCCGGTAGAAAAGCGGCAGCAGCATCAAAAGAAATACGTCCGACGGAAGAAGGACCGGCACCATCCGAAGGACCGGAAGGAGAAGGACCGGCACCATCTACTGCCTCATGGACGTCACCACCGAGGTTAGAGTCCTAAGCCGTGTCCTCACATCCTCGTCAACCTGAGTCACGAAAGCAGGAGGCGACGATGGCGATGGAAGTCTCGAAGACGTTTGCGATGACACTATGGATCCGGCGCCGTAGACGCGCCTGCCTTTCCCTATTCCGTCGACGGCTTGTACGAACAAGTCGTCCGAGCGAGTGATCATGAAAGGGAACGACTGGGCGGATGTCGATTCGTCGATACCCTCGGTAGGGGGGGCTCAATTGTGCTAACGGTCGCACGATACTTAGCCTATTCAATGAATGTGTTTAGCTTACTATGAGTTTTCCTAAGTTATAGCCTAAATCCTAAGGCTTCACACTATTGTCACAAAAACTATAAACTAAACTACTTACAATTCTAAAACATAAATCTCATAAACTTAAATACTTACATGAGTCTGCTTAGCCCTTTCGTCGACGAAGCTACCGTCCTTCTTCCTCTTGTGCGTACTCTCGAATACATCGCCCAAGGTGACCGAGCGGGGATCTTTTCCCTCATTTGCCGTCTACGTACGAAACATTCATAGAATAAAGTTTTTTTTCGATATCAAGTAATTAAAAAAATAAAGACTTTTTTTGATATCTCACCAGATCTCCAAGCGTCGCTGCGTGGGGCCTCGATCCCCCGTATGCAGACCCGCTGCTTGTCGATTCGCCTTCGCCGATTTATTCTTGAACTCGGGTGTATTCATCTTTTCAAGCATCTGCTCATAGAAGTCCTCCCGGAGCCAGACCTTCCTCCCACTGCGGATGTCATCCTTCACATCCTGCAGCTTCTTTTCGACGACTTTTTTGTAGGTCTTGATGATCTCCGCCTTGCGATGGGGGGGCCATCAGAACGTCAACTGACATACAAATTCCAATATCAAGTAATTAGAAAAATGGTGGATTAAAGAATAATTAATAATTAAGTAATTAAAAGTTATATATACATACCCTAATCTGGACAATCCAGATGTACCATAACTCTGGAGGCACCTCACTAAAATTGAGGTAGGGGTCATGGAAGTTTTGCCTAATAATGAGCCCTAGCTCCCTGGTAGCATCCCACGAAAAAATATACAAAGAAGCAACGACTGGATTATTTACTTGGTAAATGAAACAAACTAAAAAAGTAACTTACAAAATACAAATTACTTACAGATAACCCGTGGGCCATAGCTCCCGTCTGAACTCCCCTGCCGATCTCTTTGGTGGTGTCAGACGATCCATGGGTCCGCGCATGTACTCGCCAGTAACAGGATGGAACTGAATCCGTGGATACTCCGGGGCCCACCGTGTAGTAACTAGAGGATCCGCTGGCGGAACAGATGATGGGTTGGCATCTGGCGTCCTCCCGGAGCCAATGGATGGCGATACCTCGGGGGTAGATCGAGGGCAGGATGAGGAGGTCTCCGGGGTACTCTCCGGGCCGGGCTCGGTCGATGAGGTCACATCCCGGTGAAGGCAACTATGACCTCCACCACAACCACCACGGTTGCCGTGATCGCCAGTGGCCATGACCTGTAAATAGAACATATAAACATAATTAACAATATATAAGTATAAATAAATAGATGACTAAACTAAAAGATACTACCAGCAGTATGAGAAGTGCCGACGTGACCAACAGGAAGACTAGGAGTGCCATCTGCAAAAAGAAAACCATACAATAAGTAGATGAATCGAACGACAAAAGCATGAAATGAAATAAGAATGTAGAAGTATAAACTGAAATAACTAAACTGCAATAAATTTACTAATTTAGTTGTAAGTGTTTTTAGGAGGTAATAAATTCACTAAGTTAGTTGTAAGTGTTTTTATGAGGTAAAAGTAAATTCACTAAGTTAGTTGGAAGTATTTTTATATACCGGTATATTTTTAATCTAATCATCGTCTTTGTCTTCGTCCTCATCCTCGGCCTCGTCCTCGTTGTAGAACAAAGATTTATAAAGTTTTAGTTTTGTAAAAGTGCATGATAGGCCCATAATGCTTACAAAATAGTTTTGGCCAAAACTGAGTATCGGTATCGAAATCGGACCATTCCTATGAGTATCGGTATCGACGATATCGGCAGTATCGTCGATACTCATAGGAATGGTCTGATTCCTATGATTATCAGAATCGGTATCGAATCATTCCTATGAGTATCGGTATCGGCGACATCGGTATAGTATCGGCGGTTTCGGATCGAAGTATCGAATTTTTGGTATCGAAAAACAAATAATTATTAATATTTAAAAAATATTTTATACATCTAGGCATAATTATAAGTATTTCTAGTGTTATTTCCTAGTAGTTTTGAAATTAAATGAAATAATAGTCACCCTTACCGATTGGTTTACATGCAATAGATCAAATTTCTTATTTTACATGCTTTTACACCCTTACCGATTGGTTTACAACCTTACATGCTTCAACCTTATTATGCTTCATGTAATAGATCAAATTATTAATATACTCCTAATTAGTATCAAAAAGTAAAAATAGATACATTATATATACTTAGAACTTGACACCGCTTCATACCCGAACTCGATCCCGATTCCAAAACCGAGCCTAACCCTAACCCCAGACTCTAACCCTAACCCTAACCCTAAACTGAACCCTAACTCCAGACCCTAACCCGAACCCGAACCCTAACTCAAACCCGAACTCCAACCCTAACCCCAGACCCTAACCCGAACCCTAACCCTAACCCTAACCCTAACCCTAACCCTAACCCTAACCCTAACCCTAACCCCATACCCTAACCCTAACCCTAACCCTAAAAGAGATTGAGAGAGAGGAGAGAGTAGTACCTGAGAGTGGGGGCTCGTTGGCGGCGGGCACGTTGGACGGGGGGAGGGATCGTCGACGCACGTCAAAAGTCGGGGCGGGAGGGAGCTCTTTAGGAGGGTTAGAGAGAGAGAGAGAGAGCTCGGGGGAACCCCCCTCCCGTCGATTAGAATTAAATGGTTCAAAAATTTAGCGACAGATTTGCGACGGATAATTTTCGTCGCTAATTCGTCGCCATTGAAACACGAAATTTTAGACAGCACGAAAATCTGGACAACATTGCGACAACTATGCGATGACTTAGCGACGGAACTGACATAGCGACGGAATTCATATCCGTCGCGAATTTGACGCAAACTTTGGCGCCACATTCTCGCGTATTTTTTGCCAAATACTGACAGATGTGCGACTACTTAGCGACGACAAATAACTCCGTCACTCGTTTACCGACTGAAAAGCGACTCCTTATCAACACTTGTGGACAATAAAAATAATTTATATTTTACTTTGTAATTGGACGAGATTCCGTCACGAATCCGTCGCTCATTTATGGCTATTAGCGACAGAATTTTTTGTTGCTAATCTTCCGTCGCCAAAACCCTATTTTTTGTAGTGAGTGCTAGAACTCTATAACCCCACTTCTCGAATTTTTTAAAGAAATTTTATTTTATTATATTTTGGTCCTAAATATTTTTTTAGTTGAGAGTGAATTTCTTTTCTTAAATATTTTGGTCTAAAATATTTGCTGTCTATTATGTTTCGAATTGCCTGTCGGTCTGTGTGGTTGTTCCGTTCCTGACTGAAAATCAACATTTTTCAGGTTAGTCGCGACAACTCTTAGCATTCGGGAGGCATAGGTATGCTGAGGTCAACCTAGAAGATTAGTTATCTAGATTGGTGATTTTATTTTCTTCTGTGAGACATTGTACCTTCTTTAAATGTAAAACTTGTAATTTTGTAAATTAATTTAGTTGTTGTGAGTGAGCAGAAAGTTATTATTGTGTGTGATCTTAAGCATTGTGGCTAGACAGCGTTCTACCGTCGACTCTGCGTCGTAGGCTGGCTTGGATATGCACTCGCATCCCGAAAAGCGGGTGCGGATCGTAACAAGTTTTTTTGGTGGCCCATGCAGGTCAGTTTTCACAAAAGATTGTGAACTCGTGGTAGTACGTATGTTAGTCATACTAGTGCGAGCCTGCGACTAGGAAATGCTTATTCATAATGTATGATTGAATTGATCTTGGAGGATGACTAATAGGTGTCCCTTATTCAACTAACCATTGGGTAGTTAAAGATTATTATATAGGCCATGCAATATGAGTGAGTGAGGATTTATTAAATTTAGATAACTCGAAATTTTTTTATAGATACAATATTACGTTTTGATACGACGATAGAACCTAAGGTAGGTAGACTATTTACTCAGTAACTTTGGCCTTCCTGGAAATCCAATTCCTAACCTTGATCATTCGTTTTGCCCTCTCTAACTAATACCATATCACAAGTCCGAGTTGCTTATTTATTTGCCAGTTTGCCTTGAGGAATTACTTTTATGATTTCTCATTGTTGTCCATATATGAATCTCGAGTTAGTTCTTTCATCAAAGTTTTTCCTTCAATCATTGAGTATCCACAAAAATGGGATTATAATTTTATACTTCTTCTGTCTTTAATAATTTTCCTCATCAATCTTTCTATTTTCAAGAATGGGGACTGATATGACAGATACTTACAGTTTCCTATCTTTATCATTGGTGCAATTTTTATGCTTTCTCTAACCTCGTAATCGTACGGTCCATATTGCTTATTTAACTTCCTTTAGGCATAGTAAATGGTTAAGAATCAATATTTTAATGCATTGGCTTTTTCAGTTATCCATATGATAATTTTGAGTCAATTTTGTTTTACGTTGTCCCTTTGATCCTTGAATATAAGAGAAATAAAAGTTGGAAATTTCTACTTCTCTTGTGTTCAATAGTTTTTCTAATCGGCCGTGCCTTTCAAACAGTTATACCTAATCGATCGTTTGATTTTCAAAACTGATATTTTTTCAAGGACAGATACTTGCACCTTTCTACCATGATCAAACTTGTTGAAATTCTAGAAGCTCCTTTAATTTTTTTTGGATATAGTCAGAATAGTTTTCGATGACCTATAATGGTAAGACAACAGCGCACTGTCGTCGTTTACTTGAATTATCGAGACTGCGAGTTCACTGCAGCCAGCAGCGCACTGGCGTGGCATGATCCCTAAGTTGAAAAAATTTCAAGTAAGAGTAGATTATCGAATATTATAACAACTATGCCTAGTTTGTCCCATTTCATCCTTGAGTTATTATGTCAATATTGGATAGAGTTGACAGAGTATCCGATATCGTATCCTTGCTTGAGTCGTGGAACCAAGAGTTTATTGTAGCCAGCTGTACACTGGCGATGCATAAATTCTCGGTAAAGTGACTTCGGGTATGCTTATGATTTTCAAATACTATAGAGGCTATGTCTTCTATTGGAATATGACTATTAAGTTTCCAAATTTATTTGTACCTTATTTTTAGTTACCATCTTCTCAATAAATTGGTTATTCTTTCTTTCTCCCATATCTTTCTATTTTCGAATCGTTATCTTTTAAAACCTATTTTTGAATTCCTTCCACTAGATTCATAATCGTACCTAGATTATGGTCCTATGATCATGCCTACATAATTGAATCTTGCTAAAACGATTTCGATTTTAATCATCCTTATCGACTTCTAATCGTAACTAGACCATTTTGATTATATTTCGATCGTATCAATTCACATATTTTTTAGAACTTGATTCTGTAATCGTGTCTAAATAATTTTGCTTAAATAGGTAGTCGAGTTAATTGTGCCAACCCAAATTTGAATTTTGGTCGTTCCTAAATGACTTTGACCGTGACTAAACTATTCGACTCTAATCATAATCTTGCCTATACTTCAATCCAATTATTGCTAATGTCTATATCTCTATTCCACTATGATTATAACTTGCATGATTAACCTCGATCGTGCCAACTTTTTAATTTTTATCATGCTTTGAGGACTTGCATGATTAACCTCGATCGTGACTGCGTCTTAGTTGTATCCAAGCGATTTTAACCATGTTTAGACTTTGTCTAAATTTTGATCGTTGACCATACCTATGTAATTCCAACAGTAGCTAATTGTGCCTAACTACTTTTTCTTATTTAACTAATCATATTTCGATTAGATCCTTGACCACTGTGACTAGGCCCTTTCGACTATATCTAATCATGTCACAATGCGTCTTTCCTTAAGGTTCGATTTTATTCACGAGCTAACTCATTTTGATCATCACATCGTTCCTTGATTATATGTTTAATCGTACCTAATCGTGTCCTTCGAAATTTTGAGGACGAAATTTTTCTAAGTTGGGTAGATTTGTAATCCCACTTCCCGAATTTTTTTAATTTTTTTATTTTATTATATTTTGGTCTTAAATATTTTCTAGTAGAGAGTGAATTTCTTTTCTATAAAGGATATCTTGGACTACAAGGAGATTTGTCGAACTATTGTTAAATTAGATTTTTCGATATTAAAAAATATTGTTTGAATTAATTTTACAATATTAATTATTATTAAAACTTATTTTCTTATCAAAATATTATAATTAGATTTGATTTAGTCAGGACAAAGAGCAAATTTATTTGTAACTGGATCTCTGCGTTTGAAAGTTGCTATAACAGAATATAGAGCAAATTTATTTGCAAGTGGATCTCTAAATTATGTTCGTTCTTTTATTTAGATCTGTTTCGGGACTCACACTTAATACTCAGGACCACTCTACCAAGCATTAAGGAGGTTTTGCTCGTGCAACCTAAGGCCATCTCCGATGGGATATGAGAGTTTCTATCTACCATATTTCTATTGTAGAAATTCTTTTTATAAAAGAACTTCTTCCAATAATATTTTTTATCCAAATTTTCATCCTGCGTAGCGCTAATGTAGGATACAAAATTTCTATAAAGATTTCTGTATGTATAATTCTTTTTAATCTCTCATAAAAATTAATATTGGATTCTACGTTAAATTTATCTTTTATTTGTTGTCATGTAGGATAGAAATTGAGAACCATGTATGAGTGTTTTCTTTTGTGGCTATCACTATGTAGAAACTTTACCAACGATAAAATTTTTCTTACACTACAATGCCAAGTACATATAGAAACTCAATTTTAGAAATTTCTATTGAGAATAGTCTAAGATGTGCCACATACTAAAGAGATCCCCATCATGCATAGTATGGGAAAATGAAGTTATTTGGTTCGCAACAAGAAGGAAATTGTCACAACTATTAGAAAAGTGTAGCCTGATGACCTATGGCCAAGGAAATTCAAACATGTTGGGAACGCGGTGTGACCCGAACCGAAGTTGGCCCATGAGTGCGATATTGGGTTGGCCCATATGCCTTAAAAGAGAATTCTCATGTAAGGCCTGAACCAATCCCAATTTATACCACATGATCCCACATGCTAACTGATGTGGGACTAAATTACCAACTCCGTTGTCACCCACCATTTGAGCGCTCAACCGGAAACGAGATACAACCCAACAATCTCCACCTTAACTCATTTACGCTGACCGAGCAATCTAGCACATTCGGATACCATTTGTTCGTTCGCTCTAGCCGAACGCCCTTAGCACACTCCGGCTACCTTTGCTTGTTCCCGCCAGCCGAGCAGCTAGGAGATCCAACATATTGTTATCTCGATCCGTTCGACCACAGAACAACCGACACATTCATCCACACAACCATTGTGTGCCAACCACAACAAACCCACCTTTAAAGCCAATTCGTTAGTTGATGATCCTACTCCACCTTGAGAAGAGAGCTCGTATATCCGTGTATACACATATACGTTCAGCACCATCTGTCTCGAACCAATTAGAGCCGCTCAAACCAGCCCCGTAACCATGGGCTCTGATACCACTTGTTGGGAATGCGGTGTGACCCGAACCGGAGTTGGCCCATGAGGTGCGATATTGGATTGTGCCATATGTCTTAAAAAAAATCTCATGTAAGGCCTGAACCAATCTCAATTATCTACACCACATGATCCCGCCTCCTAACCGTTGTGGGACTAAATTACCAACTCCATTGTCACCCCCATTTGAGCGCTCAATCGGAAACGAGATACAACCCAACAAAACATACATTAAGAAATTATATCATGTTCTTCTAAACTTACTAGGGGCATCACATAGGAGGATAATTTTTTTTTTCTGTCTTAGGACTTTTAGAATCGTTGACAGTTCTGACTATTGTTAAGACTACCAAGATCATAGTATGTTTTGACTATTGTTAGGATTACTAGGATCCTGTCAGTCCTTTGTCGTCTCCAACGAGAATGTGTCAAATTTTAAGATTGGAAACCCTAATTTTTGGTTCTTAACTTTGAAAAAAAAAATCCACTAGAAATTATTAACCAAAAATTAAATAAATAATGTTTAAAAACATATGAGAATCACATAGAAACTAAAAGTCCAAAAAATCTAGAATTGGAAGAGAAAAAAATTATTCAAAGAGAGAGAAGAAGAAGAGAAATAATTTTTTTTACCTTGTTTGGGAAGTAGTCTTGATGTGTGCCATCCTCTAGGGTTGGAGAGAGAGAGAGAGAGAGAGAGAGGAGAGAGAGAGAGAGAGAGAGAGAGAGTTGTCCTCAATCAATTTTGTGATTTGTCCCTAACAACAAATTATAAAATCTATAATAGTCCCTATCCAATGTTGTCCCTCCAACAATTGAGGTTGTGCCTTTATCAATAATCCTTTTGTTTTCTAACTTAATGGTTGGAAAGGATTTGGGTACACCTTGAATGTGGAAAAATAAAAATAAAAAGAAGGCATGGAGGCAAATGTTATAATAAATATTTGTGTGTGAGATTTTTTTTCGTTACCGGAAAAGCTGTAATGCACATTTGCGGACGTTATTTATTAACTAATACCTTTGCATCCGATAAATTAGACGCATGAGACGGTGTAAGTGTTGTAACAAATATTCTTATTACAACTTTTATTCAGTAACTATTATACTTGCATCAAATAAACTAAACAAATGAGATATTGTAAATGTGCAACAAATGTTCTACCAAAACTAATTGTCCCCTCAATATCCTAAAAATTACAATGAACAGTATTTTTTAATTTATAACAACAAAACTTGTAGCACAATATTGTAATCCTTTTACTCCAATCAATACATTTGTAAATTTTATAATATTATTTACATCCAACTTGTTTTCAACTACAATAACGGTGGAACACCACGGCGCAGTGGACGCGGGTTCGAGCCCCCTTGGAGGCATGCCTCCAAGCACCATTAAGAAGTGGGCACCCTAAAAAAAAAAAATTTATTATTGTCATCGTCTACATATTTGTTAAGGTGAAGCCTATTTAAGTTGTTTGGAGACAAAGCAAAGGCAAAGCCCATAATGAATATATGCCAATTTGGCCACTCGCAAGAGAACGTGGGATGCGTGGCCGATTGGAGTTGCTTATGATAATATGTGATGATATTATATTATCACTAGTAACTTTGGACTAAATTCTGGACTAGATAATAGAATTTTCTTTCTTCTTTAGGCTGTGTTTGATTGGTTTTTTTTTTCATGGAAAATATTTTCATCACAAATTTTCCACCAACTGTAGTGTTTGATAGCTTATATTTTCCATGGAATTATATTCCAAAAAACTTTCATTTTTCATATTTTCGTCTAAAATGGTGGAAAATGAAACTTGTCCGACCCATAGGAAAATATCATTTTTTATGAAAAATAACTATTTTTCGTGTAAAATAATGACAATCGAACACCCAAATTAAGTTTTCCATAATTTTTTTTTAAATTCCATGAAATTTTTTTCCTAAAAAAATATCTTCATGGAATTAATTTCTTTTCTACGTACTTTCCACCTTACAATCAAAC
This sequence comes from Iris pallida, assembly GCA_029216955.1. Taxonomy (NCBI): domain Eukaryota; kingdom Viridiplantae; phylum Streptophyta; class Magnoliopsida; order Asparagales; family Iridaceae; genus Iris; species Iris pallida. The sequence goes on along the minus strand of JANAVB010033216.1, from coordinate 4,764,907 downwards.
ACACCCTTAGTTGCTTCTCACTTTCACCTAAATAGATGTGAGAGGGACATGTCACTTGTAAGTCAAGATTACTAATAAGTGTCCACATGTTGGACGGTTTATTTTGGGATACTTTAGCAAATATTTCCATTTAAATTATAGAAAGTAGCATATATCTCACTTTTTTTTTAAAAAAAATACCAAATATTTTCAGTCTTTTATATGGAACAATTAAAATTTTAAGGTATAGTCCCACTAGTTCAACAGTTTTTGACTTTTTTTAAATGGGAGCATTTGGTAGATTTTTAAAAAAGTGAGGGTATATGTTTGTTTCTATAATATTCTATTTTTTTTTTTCACTTACAAGTGAGGTTCACTTATAAGTGTCACTTACTCTATTTCACTTATAAGTACACTTATAAAATATGTATTTTTTCACTTGTAAGTGCTCGTTTTTCACTTATAAGTGATTTTGCTATTTTTTTTTTTGGCATTTATAAGTACTATTTTACTGTTATGCTCTCTCATATAAAACATAGATAAAATATGACAATCTAAAAATATGCGGATCAAAATATTAAACTATAACCACGACCGAGGTGAGCTCTCCTCGATTATCTCGCTCTCTCTCTCGTTCTTCTCTCTCTCTTTCTTTCTTTCTCATAATGGTGATTCTCTCTCACTCTCTCTTTTCTAAAATTCACTTTGGAACCAGAGTAAATAGAGGATTGGGCAATAGAGTTTAGATGGGCCAACAATTCTGGTAAGAACATTGGGCCAATGGACATAATAAAGAGTTCTAGATAAGTATTTGGTTTTAAGTTATGTGTATTGTGCTAGGCTGGAAACATGTGGATTTAGGCTTAACATAAATTAAGATTGAGGGCCTTGAGAGGAACATTTTAACGGGCTTGTTTCCTAGATGCACTGGGCTTAGAATATTAGTTTGGGGTTTGGACTAGATTTTGATTTATGAATGCCGAATTATTAAAGGAGATTTATAAAAAATAGTAATTTTAGAAGGATGATGGAATTGTAATATAAGTGGGCTCTTAAAAGATAAGTTGGAGTTGGGCTTTTATAAGTATTCGGCCAAGACTGTTAGGATTTATTTTGGGTTTTTCTAGAATCTAAATATCAATTTTAGGATATATAGATAGGAAACCTAATAAGTATATCCTGTATTCATTCGTAGGTTTGGGACTAGGAGCAACGTCAAGTTTTGGACTAGAGGCAAGTACTCCTTTCATTATGTTTCTCAATATATTATAAATGCTGTATTTTATTAGTCATGATTCATATTGCCACACGATCATGTATCGTTGTTGTAGGTGATGAGTTGGCATCATTATTGTGGGTGATGAGGTTATCATGAATCTCGCATTTGATAAAAATTCTTGGGGTGGACTCAGGAGCTTCGGCGCACGTATCTCACAACATGATACTATTTGCTATGTAGACAACATGAGACTGTGGAGTGCTGAAGATGGGCAACGAAAATGTGTCAAAGGTGATTATCATATGAAATGTGCATTTGAAGGCTAATGTGGTAACAGATCTTGTGCTCAAAGATGTTTGTAATGTCTCCGATATGTGTTTCAATCGGTTGTCAGGTGAAAGGTTGGATGATGAGAAATTCTTCAACCTCTTCAGAAATGTTCAGTTGAAGCTTTCCAAAGATTTGATGGTGGTTTCCAGAGGAAGCAAAAAAGTTCCATCCCTATTACATGGATGGAGTACACATGGGGTACATGAGGTGAACACAATCAATAAAGCATCTACCTAGTTGTGGCACAGACAGCTCAGCCATATCAGCGAAAAAGGAATAAGCTACTTAGTAAACATCAAGGTGATTCTAGGGCTAAAGTTCACAAATTTGGAAAAGTTCATGTACTAAGATACTTTGATTTTAGATACGTTTATCATGATGAATAGATAATGTTGTGATCCAAAACATGAGAAACATTTGAAATCGCTACCACACATGTGGGTTGATTATTTGAACCTAGATCTATGTGTTAAGCTTGCTAGTGACACTTGCATTGAGGTAATGGTGTAGTACTCAATAGCCTAGACGAAGGCTAGGCTCCAAGATCCTATTCTTGATCTCCATTACTTCTAACTCCCTTTTGTCTCATCCCAATGTTTGATCCAATGTACAAGAGAATGAGAAAAAAGAATCTAGAAAAGGAAATAAATAATGATTATGAGGGGATTTTATAAAATTCCCAAGGCCATCTATCCTTGCTATATAGCTCCCTAAGTACATATCCTTCAACCAATATTCCAATCTCCTCGAAATACCCCTTTTAAAAATGTCAAGGTAGTGAATGACATGATAAATGAGGCAACCCAATACTGATATGACTGTGCTGCCTAGTTAGCAAATTGATTGAATATCCGGTCGAAATTTTAATCAAACTAGACTGATTTTATCAAAAGTGAATGATAGGTAGGACTATGTCTTATCGATGGACCTAGAGTGGTCTATTGGTCATTGGCTAGGTTGGTATGGATCATTTCTAATACAAATATGTTTTGAGTTGTTATTGACACATTTATGAACCTACTTAACCATGTTACACTTTTTAGTTATCAATAGGGCCTAGGTTGATATTTGTTTCGGCTGAATTCGTTGTATTATTATAAAGAAAATAATACAACAAGAATCTTTAACAAGAATTCTGAGTACAATAAAAATCTGGGAATTGGGGCGATGGAGATTAAGTCTACTTCGACTTCTTTACTCCGTTGACGATCTGATGCGAAGGTTGATGAAGCTTGTCCATTGTTGAACTTTTGACAGCAATGGAAACTCTATCACTGAAAGCTCGCTCTCTAGAAGTTCTTACCAAAGATGTAGTATAAGTAGCCTCTCTGTATCTGTGCAAGGAAGACACTGTCCTCTATTTATAACTTTTCTTCACTGGAACAACCATGCGCGTATGTGCAAAAAATACACTGTCTTCTACCTCAGAGATGCATGAAATTAGGTAGGCGCATAATCACCCAATAATACATGTGAGTGAACATGCACTGAAATCACGTATAACTCGTCACATAGCTTTGATCGTGCCATATGAAACATTATCGTGGCTAGACACGATCTTTTCATGGAAAATAAAATAACTATGCCATAAATAAAACTTTAACGAATAGATTTTAAATGCATACTGCAAACAACTGTCTCGGAAGTAGCCGCATAAATTTATCTTATACAGCTATAAAAAATATAATAATGATGATGATGATGTAATCACTGACATCTTTCTCATAGTCTGAATACAGCATACTATTCGAGGTTCATCTCTGTATTTAAGAGACAAAGAATATCATGTGTCAAAACAGACCATGCGTCTCTCTGACTCCTCTTTTGACTATGCGTCTGGACTGCTTCAGACTCAAGTCTTTTCAAAATTAGGTGCATAAAATCTATGCGCCCCTTCTTTATATTTTTCATGCTTCTAAAGACCCCCTTCAACGTTTTTAAAACTTGAGCAAGTTTTGAAATACTTTGAACAAGAAGCATGAGAGGGAACTTTGCCATATAAAGCTTTAGACACATAGGATTACTTGTCATGCTGCCATTGCTTTGACTTTACCCCTTGAAATATGAACCTTCAAAATTTGTGACAGCCGTTTCTAACGATCACTAGGATCGAGGCTAACTCAACTGTCATCCACGATTTCAGGAACAGAAAATCATGCGACAATTAATGTGTCACTACCACATTTCTAGCTTGAGGGTATTTTAGTTATTTTTAAAATTTTGGAATTATTTTAGAATTATTATTATTAATTATAATTATTAGAATTTTTAGTGATTTTTAGTATAATTAATTTGGTGCTAGTTTTGACTTTGACTAGTGTTGACTTGGAGACTGTCCTAGAGGCTAACCTAGGTCATGACTACTTGGTTAGGTTAAGAAACCCTAGCTTGACCTAAGTTAGTGAAATCAAACACATTAGAATTATTTTGGGGAAATTAGAATTTGATTTGATTAGGAAATGGCTTGTGATTTTACAAGTCATGATTAGTGATTTTGGCCCATAGAAGCCCATAGATCAATATTGGAACCCTAACCCTAGCCCAATACACCCATGGCCGGCCACTAAGGTCTTCCCCCTCTATTTAATGCTCCTAGAAATTAGGGGTAGCCTCCTTAGAAATATTTACAAAGTTTTAGAAAGAGGTTAGTCTCCATCTTCTTTAATTCATAGAAATTCTACTTTAACTCCTTTTTCTCCCAAACCAATTGCGATAGGTTCTAATTTTTTTTGTTCTTGCTGTTTATGTAAGAATATTTCAGAGTTTGGACAATTGGGAGAAGTTTGGCTATCAAGAGGAACACCCCTCTTTGGAGTTTTATTGAGGATTTGACACCTATAGGTAACTCCTTCAAAACCTATTGTAATTACTATTATTATTGCATTCTAACCTAGATCTAAGTGTCCCCTAGCTAACCCTAGATTTCTGTAGGATTTCGTGTTCGATTCGTGTCCCATTTGGACACGTATCAGTCCATGTGTCTAAGTGTTTGATGAAATGCCCCAAAGGGCATTTCGATTTATTTTTAGTAAACTATTTGAATAGAAAATTAGGTTTTAACCTTGCTTATAGGTTTCTAGTGTCCTGGTAGGATTTTTGTGTTGTGTCGTGTCACCACGGATACGGGAACACGCTGTTGCACTCGAGCGTGCGGGCAGTATTGTTTTCCTGCTACTCGGGGCCTTTTGTGCGCTGGATACGACACTTCGACACGTGAGATTTGACACACACTATGGGATACTGACTGACACCACGTGTGTCAAGTCCTAGGCCTCTCGTGTCGTGTCGGACACGCACGAAGTCGTGTATTGAGTTTATACTGTATCGGCTACAGCCGATTTCCAGCGCTGATACGCGTGTCGTGATGCACACACGCGTGTCGAGGACACGAATCAGGGTGTCCCTGACCTAGCCCTAGTCCCCCTCGACACTGGGACACGATCACGAGATCTGTGTCGTGTCGTGTCGTGTGCACGAACACTGGAACCACGTGCACGAGGATTGGTCCAGTACACTGTTATGTTCTCTGTTTAAATCAGTTTAATATTTTAATTGTGTTTTAATTTGCTAAATTAGATCCTAATATGATGTATATTCTATGTTGGAATTAATTTACATGTTTGTTTAGATTTTGATATGGGATTGAAATCGAATAGGGGCTAAATTCATATTAACTGGTACATGTGGCTGATACCTTGTTTTTTTTCAAATTCCTGGAACTTTAAAACCCTATTAAATCTATTTTAAATTGTTGTTTCAGTTACCTATTAGTATTCCTTCATGGTTGTAATCTATATTAGTTGATTCATAGTAGATTAGGTGGTGGATATGAAGAATGGGGCATTGAATTGAGTGTGGGATCAGTGTATCGACTAATACACTGATTCCAGGGTTCAGTTCCTATAACTGTTCACATTTTCCAGTTTGTAATTCCAGTTCTTATTGATGATTTCAGCTGTGAATCACTCTCACATGTTTGTTAATCCATATTAGTGCAATATTTACATTCGATTTGGCTTTAGAGTTTGAGAATGAGGATTAGACATATGTGTTGGTCGAATGATATAGGGCTGATAGCAAAACTGAGAATGAAATCTCTAAACTTTTCACTGATTTCCATTTCAATTGCACTGTTTTCATTCCTTAAACCTGAACTGGAAATTGGTTTCCTTTCCCTTCTCCAAAACTGAGCTTGAATGTTTTTTTTTTCATTCTAATTTACTGAATTCCCATAAGCTGAGATTGGGTTCCATGCTAATGTAAACTGTGGTTTGATTCCCTTCCTATTACACACACAAATGTATACACTGTTGCACTGATTTTTTCTATTTCCTTAACACTCATAACTGTCATGTGTACCACTTGCCACTGTTTTTCATTACATACAGGTTTGCCATTTCCTGACTTCCAGTTCACTGATTTCTCACACTTGCTTCACACACACATTGAACCCTCATGCTCACACACACTTCTTGTACTGTCCATGTTGGACTGTCACCCTCTAGTCTTCACTAACACACACACATGTCTATCTCTCACACACACACACACATGACACATGAGCACATGCGTTCCCCCTTCTCTATATATATATATATATATATATATATATATATATATATATATATATATATATTTTTTTTTTTTTTCTATATATATATATATATATATATATATATATATATATATATATATATGTATGTATTGTGATATATATATATATATATATATATATATATATAGGTATCCTATATATAGGAGTGTGTTCTATTATATCTATATGTTTGTATGATATACATATAGTAGCCTATAGGTTATGTATTTTCTAAGTTATATTATATAATAGATCAATGTGTGTATTCTATATTAGATTGTATAATATATTAATGTGTGTATTATATTTAGGCTTATAGATTGACATATGATATGTGATTATAGGTTGGTTTTAGGCATGATATTGCCTAATAGCCTATGGCCTAGTCTTTTAGCCTATGGGTGTATCTGTGTGTCAGTTTAGAGTATAGTTAGACTTATGTGGTCTTGTTAGACCTAGAATAGACTAGTATAGACTAGTTCGACTTAGGTTTGACTTGGCAGACCTAGTTGACTTCTAGGGCTGACCAGAGTTGACCAATAGTTGACCTTGGTCTAGATTGACCTAGATTCATGTAGAATGCATTGTAGTGCATCTTATTACTATTCTGGACTTGTTGTGACTTGTACTGTTCTAAATAGGAGCCAGACACCACTCCTCGGACAGTACTTTCATCTTGGACATTCAGATAACAGGCGAGTACATTCTCTGATCTTTTCATACTTGTCTGGACTATACTCTTGCTCTAGATTACTTTACTTGATGCTGACACGTATCTTCACGGATTAGTACTATATGGATCCTTTCCTGAGATGTTATCCCTCTACGGGTGCATCGGGTATTTCATGTTCATGTACTTTATCATGTGCATCAGGTACTCCTTGTACTCGTACTAGTTCATGTATTTACATGTTCTCATGTACTTTCATGTGCTGTCATGTGCCTCATGTACTACTCATTACATGAGTTCATGTATCTTTAGCTGTATTTATGTGTCTATAACGTAACTTGAATGGATCCTTGTGTATTGATTGGGGCGGGGTGAGTAGAATTGGTTATGTGAACACTATCCCCAATTGGTATTCATGTGCTTCTTAGTTGTATTCATGTGCTCCTAAGCTATTTACATAACCATATTGTACTCTAAATCATGTAGCCACCTACAATCTTTACTATCATGTATTTACTTTCAGTTACAAATATCTCATGTTTACTCGTACTTCCTTTTCAGCACTTCCTGTATTTTAATCTATTGCATGCTTTATACTCCTAACCTGTTATGAACTGTTTTGAGAGATATGTGCTCGTTCCCGTCCTGATTGGACCTGTTGACAATTTTACAGAGGACGATGAGGAGGCCTGCTTAGACACTTTCTATGGGACAGCCTTAGAGGACACTTACGATCCGGACTTCCAGTCGGATCTCTTAGCAGTAGAGACTGTTGCTCCATAATATCTTTATCTTATTTTATAGTATTTGAGTTGAGTTGTATATATTGGATCTGTATTATGTTTGGATGTTAGTGGAGTTTATCTAGACACTTAGCTTCTCTCTATTGTATTTCCTGTGGATTTGGATCTTGCATCTTTTATATCATTCTATCTTATCGTATTCTACCTTAGCTGTGATTGAGATATATTCTGTTATGTCACCCCCATTCTGGAAGTATAACTGTTATTACCTTAAACTGTTAGATGTTGTGGCCTAGGACAGCGTTCTACCGTCGATACTGCGGCGTAGGCTGGACGTACCCACGTCTCGTGCCCTTACTCTAGGGTGTGGGTCGTGACACGTTTTTAGTGGTGGCCCATACAGGTCGTGGTTAGAAATGTAGTAGTATTCGAACTAGAATATCGTTGCAGCCTACAGTAGGAATTAGTATATTTTTTTGAAGGTACTCAATCACACTAGGAAAATTCCTTATCAGATTCCGTATATCTATTTTACTGCTTATTGTCTTCCTTAGAATTTTAAACTGTCCTCCTTTGATATTTTGACTCATTCTCAGTAATTGTTTCTTGTTTGATCTGTGTCTCCAGGATGGTTGAGACGAGATTGCATCGCCCTGGACTGGGAGACGGTGGAGAGGGGTCTAGTATCTCTCGACCTCAGCAGCAGCCAGCTTCTGGTGCCACAGGGCCAGTGCAGCCCTCAGGAGTCGGTGTTTCTGCCACTTTTGGAGGAGCACCTCCACCAGTCAGGAGGCCGAGCATTGTGATTCCTGAGATCCTTCTACCGCAGCAGCCTCCGCCTACGGGGATGGTAGATGCTGCATATCTCTTCTCCTTCGTGGAGAGGATTCTGGAGTCCTACCAGCAGCAGAAAACGAGGCTGACTACCGATTTTCGTCAGGGGATCGACGAGGCACACCATCTAGTTCGCACTACAGTCGAGATGATTACTGCTCAGGGGGCCCAGCAGCAGCCCCGTCGGAGGGAGAAGGACATTCAAGACTTCTAGAAGATGCACCCTCGGGAGTTATTCAGCACAGAGGGCATCCATATTGCAGACGACTGGATAGAGCATATCGAGGAGATCTTCCGAGTGGCGGAGATACCAGATCGACTCCAGATCGAGGCGGCGGGCAATCAGATGCAGGACTTAGCCCGTGCGTGGTATCAGACAGATCCCATGGTGGGAGTTGAGGGTCAAACTTGGGCCCAGTTCAAGGAGCTATTTAAGGAGTTCTTTCCTGATGTAGCCTTGGGAGGTATCGAGGCATAGTTCGAGGCTCTGGTTCAGGGGAACCAGACGGTAGCTGAGTATGCTGGAGAATTTTATAGACTGGCCCATTTCATAGATGACTTGACCGAGAAGACGAAGGCGAAAAAGTTTTGCCGGGACTTGATTTGAGAGGTTCGGTCGCTGACTAAGAGCGACCGGAATGCTACATTTGCTGAGATATTTTCTGGGGCTATGGCGGCGGAAGACGACCTAGGACTAAAACAGAAGAGGGGTCGTAACTTCCAGGGTGGTAGCAGCAGTTGGGGGCAGGCCAAGAGGCCTCACTTCCAGCAGCACTTTCAGCAGTGGCCAGTTCAGCAGCATCAGCAGCAGGGTCATGTACCTTTTCAGCAGGTGCAGCAGCAACAGGCACCCCGTCAGCAGCAGGTAGTCGTTTGTGCCTTCTGTAAGAAGCCGGGGTACATGATCCATGAGTGCAGGAAGAAGCCAGGCAAGTGCCTACTTTGTGGTGCGGGAGATCACCAATTGAGAGATTGCCCTGGGGCTTTTGGGCGAGGAGCTCAGGGAGGTGGAGCCAAGGCTCCAGCAGGCCAGCCGAGGGGACCAGTCCTGCAGACCCGGCAGCAGAGGTTCCAACAGCACCAGCAGCAGGAACGAGGTGGACAGCAGGGGCGAGCTTCCGCCATGGCAGCTAAGGATGCAGAGGCCATCGGAGAGCTGATAGCAGGTTCGGTTCTTCTCGACTCCCTTCCAGCATTTGCACTCTTTGATTCCGGGGCTTCCTACAGCTTTGTATCAGTATCGTATGCTATAAGACACAGTCTGGTTTCTGAACCATTGCCTAGGACCTGCAAGATCACGACCGAGGGTGGGGTCATCCTCGTGGGTGATGTTTGCAGAGGGCGGAGCGTAATTATTGGAAGGCCGAGAGTTGGGAGTGAGTCTACTCGTCATGCCACTACCGAACTACGACATTATATTAGGTATGGACTGGCTGAGTAGACACCACGCCCGTATTGATTGTCGAGGGGGTTGAGTTTTGTTTGGGGCGCCAGGAGAGCCAGAGTTTGAGTACACACGGCGGCAGGCAGAGCAGGACGGCGGAGTCTTCTGTGGAGCTTCAGTTGAGGAGCAGGTGGCTCCGCATCCCTTGATCACAGAGTTTATGGACGTTTTACCAGAGGAGTTGCCAGGGCTTCCACCAGACAGGGATGTAGAGTTCTCGATAGACTTGGTTTCCGGCGCGGAACCAATTTCTCAGCATGTCTATCAAGTGAACAACAGTAAATTAGTGGAGCTGAAGAAGCAGGTGGATGAGTTGCAGGACAAGGGCTTCATCCGATCGGGTTCTTCACCTTGGGGTGCACCGGTACTTTTCGTACCCAAAAAGGATGGGTCGGTACGGATGTGTATCGACTACAGGGCACTTAACAGTCTGACAATCAAGAACAGATACCCACTGCCGCGGATCGATGATCTTTTTGATCAGTTGAGCGGAGCTCGGGTGTTCTCCAAGATTGATTTGAGGTCAGGTTATCACCAGGTGAAGGTAAAGGAGGAGGATATTCCCAAGACCGCTTTCAGGATACGGTACAGACAGTTTGAGTTTTTGGTTATGCTATTTGGGCTGACCAATGTACCAGCAGTATTTATGAACCTAATGAACAAGGTGTTCCACCAGTACTTGGACAAGTTCGTGGTGGTATTCATTGATGATATCTTGGTATATTCCAAAACAGAGGAGGAGCACTTGAGAGTGGTTGTGGAGACACTCAGGAGGGAGAGATTGTACGACAAGCTCTCGAAGTGCGAGTTCTTCCTAGACAGAGTTGACTTCTTGGGTCATGTGGTGACTGGAGATGGTATCTCAGTGGACCCGAAGAAGATCACATCAGTTGAGGCTTGGGCAGCGCCAACTTCAGTGGCAGAGATCAGGAGTTTCCTGGGGCTGGCAGGATACTATATGAGATTTGTGCAGGATTTCTCTGTTGACACAAAGTCACAGTCAACCAAATATTGACTACATTGACTAAATAATATCTGTATAAATTCAATACGACACACGATGTCTGCATTCAGTTCAGGACAGACAACAGCTCAGTTTCCGACTCTCAGTGTATTTTCGAGTCTGTACTTTTACATTTTATTGAGTCTAGAAAAATGTACTCTGAGTTATGCTGAGCTCTTGAAACTTAGTCTATAAGCCTACCCAAAATCCCAAGCTCCACCAAAACAAAAATTGCCCACAAGTCCCACTTAGGACCACTCTGTGCTCTGGAGACAGAGTTCGGGCCGAACTCTGCCTCCACACAGAGTTCGGGCCGAACTCTGTCCCCTAGAAATCAGGAACCCTAATTTTAGGGTTAGCTGGTTGCTAGCTGTCCAACGGCCAAATTTTTGAATTTTCCTACCCGAATTCTGGCTGAATTCTGCCTCTAAAAACACTATAAATAGGGCATGAATTCTCTCATTTCAATTCACTCAATCTTCTCTTCTCTTCTCTCCTACAAGCTCAATAAGCCATACCCTTCCCATCTACTAGCCACAAGTCTCCTAAGTCTCGAGTGCTCAGCATCTCTCAGTTAGGATTCTTGTGCAAGAGTCGAAGAAGTCGCTTGGACAATTCCAAGCAAATCGCCACTGCGATCCTCTGTTAGAAGTTGACGTGCTCTTCTGAAGAAAAGGCACGGGTTGTAAACTACTATTTCACAAATAGTGGATTTAATCCTGAGCTAGAGTTCTCAGGTCTGGACTAGTCCTCCACGAGGGAAACCAGGTTAAAATTGCTGTGTTTGCGTATGCTCTTCTGCTCTTCATTTATTTTCCGCACTTTACTCTGATTATTTATTGTTGGTGAAAGAGTTATTTTTAATTGGCTATTTTTCTATATAAACTCTATTCACCCCCCTCTAGAGTTGCCAAACTGTTCTTCAATTGGTATCAGAGCTCTGTTCTCTTTACAAGGACTAACATCCTAAGAGCTGATCCATGGCAACCACACAACCCTTGATTTTCAATCATGGTGAAGGTCAGTCCACTTATAGGCCTCCCCTATTTGATGGGACTAACTACACATATTGGAAAACAAGGATGAGCTTCTACCTTAAGTCTCTAGACTTTGACCTGTGGACTGTCGTCACTGACGGTTACAAAAAGCCCGCCAGAATAGTTGTCGATGGTGACCTCATTGAGAAACCACACGACAAATATTCTGTCGAGGAGAAGAAACAGGCAAGTCTAGATGCTAGGGCTATTAATGCTTTATTCTGTGCTATAGACAGGAATGAGTTCAACAGGGTCTCTACATGCACCACTGCTCATGAAGTATGGAGACTTCTAGAAGTGACGCATGAAGGAACCACACAAGTCAAGGAATCTAAAATAAGCCGTCTCACTCAAGAATACGAAGCTTTCAAGATGAAGCCAAGTGAGACGATCACTCAAATGATCACAAGATTCCTCGACATCATCAATCCTCTATCTTCGCTTGGAAAGCAGTACTCAAACCACGAGAAGATTCGTAAGCTGCTCAGAGGGCTACCAAAGATTTGGAACCCTAAGGTGACAGCCATCATAGAAGGAAACGATCTCACAACAATGTCAATGGAGACCTTGATGGGTAAGCTTATGACTCACGAGCTTGACCTCAAGGACTTCGAAGAGCCTGCTCCGAAGACCAGGGAGATCGCACTTAAAGCTCATCAACGAAGAGCTAATCATGATGAGACCGAAGAAGATAATTCTGATGATGAAGACCAAGCTCTCATGGTTCGCAACTTCAGGAAATTCCTTCGCTTCAATCGAAGGGAGAAGGAACCTCAAGAAGACGATGAAGAAGAACCAACTTGTTACGGTTGCAAAAAAATTGGACATGTCCGAAAAGACTGCCCATTCCTGAAGAAGAGCAACCGCTATGAGAAGCCTTACAAAAAGAACTCATCAAAGAAATATGCCAACACAGGTATCTGGCATGAAAGTGAAGCGAGTGACTCTGAGGAAGAAAAGGACTCTCCTCAAGATACAGCAAATGTGTGCCTGATGGCAACCTCCAACAAGGTATCTAACGAAACTCTGGATGACTTTTCTTTTGATGAACTTGGCGATGCTTTCACTGATTTACTCGATGATCATAAAAAGGTCATCGGTAAATATAAACATGCCAAGGACAAAATCAAAAGTCTAGAAGATGAGATACAAAGAATTTCTTTACTTCTTGATAATGTTAGAAACACATCACCCACAAATGACACTGATGAAGCATCCAAGCTTAAATTAAGCTTACATGATGCTGAAGCACGTATTGAGCAACAAACTCAAGAAATCACTACTCTCAACACGTTGCTTGCTGAAGAAAAGAGTAGACACAAGATTTCCATGACTAAGATTTATGGCTTAAATATTAAGGTTGATGAACTGCAAGCTGTTTCTAAAAGATTAGAAACCAAATTGGGTAAACAGGTTGTTCAACCTCAAACCCAATCACATGGGCACAACACCACTCATGCTAGTCAACCACGTCAATCTCATGCAGCACATAACCATGCTTTTATATACACAAACTTTCACAAACCACGTGCACGTAAGAACAATTCTCACTCAGTACACACTCATCATGCACAAAGACACAATCAACATCACTCCACACATAAAAAGCACCATGTCATGCCATATAGACAAAATCATCATGCAATGCCATATAGACAAGATCCTCATATACCATATAGACAAAATCATCATGCCATGCCATCTAGACAATATCAGCATGTCACACATCATAGACAATACCATCATTCTATGCCTCATAGACACCATCAACATGCCACTTATTCCATGCATAATCATCTTCACCATGCTAACTCTTCACATCATGTCCATCCTCATCCTGCTGCTTATAGATATTATTCTCATGCTCCTAGTATAAATAAGAATGCTATCTGTACTTATTGTGGATTACATGGACACATCTCACCACAGTGCAGAGTTAGAAGACTTGTAGATAAAAGGATATATGCTTGGTTCCCAAAGACTAACTTTTCAGGACCCTCAAGAATTCGGGTACCAAAGGTCACATCTACTCTTGATGTAGGTGGACCTTCTCTCCTCAACTAAAAATAAGTGGATTCTCGATAGTGGATGCTCGCGACATATGACGGGAGACGCAAATCTTTTTACATCACTATCGATGAAGAGAGAAGGATACGTATCCTTCGGTAACAATCTCAAAGGGCACATTATAGGTAATGGTATCATTAGTCATCCTCCTTCTCCTGTAATAAAGGATGTCTGCCTAGTGACCGAGTTAAAGCATAACCTGCTCAGCATTAGTCATCTTGCTGATCATGGATATGATATTAACTTTGGACAAAACAGTTGCTACATCTATGATAGGTCAACAGGAGACATTGCTTTTGAAGGGAAAAGAGAGGACAACATCTACATTTTCTATCTTTCTATAAATACTAACAATGCAGGTAGATGTCTATATGCCCACAAAGACGAACGACTACTTTGGCACCAGCGTCTTGGTCATGCCAACATGGATGCTATATCCAGGCTTTCTACCAAGAAGCTAGTGAGAGGATTGCCTGACATCACATTCAAAAAGGATACGGTATGTGCCGAATGTGAACTAAACAAGGCAACTAAATCCTCATTTCATTCTATCAACTCTGTAAGTACTACTAGACCCTTGCAACTACTTCATATGGATTTATTTGGTCCTAGTAGAATAGCTAGCCTTGGAGGCAAACTTTATGCATTTGTTATTGTTGATGATTTTTCGAGATTTACATGGGTTTTCTTTCTCGCTAATAAGAGCGATGCTATTTCTGCTTTCAAAATTTTTGTAAAGAAAGTTCAAAACGAAAAAGGCTACATGATTACTCGAATCCGAAGTGATCATGGAGGCGAATTCGTAAATTATGATTTTGAAAGTTTTTGTAATGCAAATGGTTTTGATCATGAATTTTCTTGTCCTAGAACTCCTCAACAAAATGGTGTTGTGGAGCGGAAGAATAGGACTCTTGGCGATATGGCTAGAGTCATGTTGAATAAATTTTCTCTTCCGAAATATTTTTGGGCAGAGGCTGTAAGTACAGCATGCCACATTTTGAATAGGGTGCTTATTCGTCCCATTACGAAGAAAACACCCTATGAGCTTTGGTTTGGGAGAACCCCCAATGTCTCTTATTTTAAAGTTTTTGGCTGTAGATGTTTTATCCTTAACACCAAAGACAACTTAGGCAAATTTGATGCCAAAGCTGACGATGGTATCTTTCTTGGTTATGCAGCCAAGAGTAAGGGATATAGAGTTTTCAATAAACGCTCACTTATTGTGGAAGAGTCAACAAATGTGACTTTTGATGAATACAACAGTGCAGCAAGTACTCTTGATGATGACGTTGAGCCATCAACTTCTACTCCAATGATTACTTCAACCGAAACTAATTCTCTGGAGGGTTTGCCTAAGAAATTCTCTTTCAAACCTTCTCATCCAGAAAATTTAGTTATAGGAGAAGTTTCACGTGGAGTAACTACTAGATCATCACTAAGAGACTCCGTTGCTAGCACTGCCTTCATTTCACAAGTAGAGCCTAAAAACATTTCTGAAGCTTTTAATGATGAATTTTGGATTTCTGCTATGCAAGAAGAACTCAACCAATTCGAGAGAAGCCAAGTATGGGAAATCGTTCCTAGACCGGTTAATCACTCAATAATTGGTACTAAATGGGTTTTTAGAAACAAAGTAAATGAAGATGGTTCAGTCACACGTAACAAAGCTCGTCTAGTAGCTCAAGGATACAACCAAGAGGAAGGTATCGACTACGATGAGACGTATGCTCCTGTTGCTAGACTAGAATCCATTCGGATGCTTTGTGCTTTTGCTAATTTTCAAAACTTTAAATTATTTCAAATGGATGTGAAAAGTGCTTTCCTGAATGGTTTTATTAAGGAGGAAGTTTATGTGAAACAACCCCCTGGCTTTGAAAATCACAAATTTTCCGACCACGTGTTCAAGCTGAAGAAAGCGCTTTATGGCCTTAAACAAGCCCCCAGAGCTTGGTATGAAAGGCTAAGCAGTTTCTTGCTTGAGAAAGGTTTTTCAAAAGGGAAAATTGACACTACACTGTTTATCAAATCTTTCAAAGACACCATTTTATTAATTCAGATTTATGTTGATGATATTATTTTTGGGTCTACTGATGAAACTCTTTGTCAAGAATTTGCCAAGTGTATGCAGACGGAATTTGAGATGAGCATGATGGGAGAGCTCAACTACTTTCTTGGTCTGCAAGTAAAACAACTGGCTAATGGAACTTTCATCTGTCAATCGAAGTATACCAAAGACATGCTGAAGAAGTTCGATCTTGACAACATCAAACCAATCAGCACTCCAATGGCTACTTCAACCAAACTCGAACCAGATGAGAGCGGCAAACCCGTTGATCAACATAAGTATCGAGGTATGATAGGCAGCTTACTTTATTTAACTGCTAGTCGCCCCGATATCATGTTTAGTGTTTGCCTATGTGCTAGATATCAAGCAAATCCTAAAGAATCTCACATGACCGCGGTTAAGCGTATCTTTCGATACCTTAAGGGTACGGTTACAGTGGGCCTATGGTATCCCAAGTCAACATCATTTGACCTCATCGGTTACTCTGATGCTGACTTTGCTGGATGTAAGGTCGACCGTAAAAGTACGAGCGGCACGTGTCATTTATTAGGAAAGGCTTTAGTCTCATGGTTTAGCAAGAAGCAGAACTCTGTTGCACTATCTACAACAGAAGCTGAATACATAGCAGCTGGGCGTTGTTGTGCACAAATTCTGTGGATGAAGCAAACCCTTGAAGACTATAAGTTATCTTTCTTGCATATTCCTATATTCTGTGACAATACTAGTGCAATCAATTTGACTAAGAACCCTGTCTGCCACTCACGCACTAAACACATTGAGATCAGACACCACTTTTTGCGTGATCATCAGCAAAATGGCACGATTAACTTAGAATTTATTGACACTGATCATCAGCTGGCAGATTTCTTTACTAAGCCACTATCCGAAGAGCGCTTCAATTTTCTTTGTCGTGAACTTGGAATTTTAGATGAAGTAGTTATAAATTGAATCTCACCTGCGTAAATATCGAGTATATTGTGATTCTTTTTTCGAAGAATTTGGTATGGGTACAAGCCGAAAGGGTCCTTCTGACAACAAGGCGTAAAAGCCTAAGCGACACGGTGCACTAGTCCTCAGGACTACCGCTAGCTGGGATCCGGCCCCTGCAGCTAACCCATGGCAAATTTGGACTATTGAACTACAGTATATGTCCTTATTTATTATATGGCTCGTTTTTGATTTAATATTGCCTAATTGAGAATTTCTAAAGTTCATTTTGTTTTCTGAGTACCTCTCTATCTATTTTTTACACTCTTTGTTGTCCTCAACTATCTTTTGTTTAACTCTTAAACTTTTTCTTCATGTTCTTTACCTGTTTTCAGTTCTGGTCCATTGATCCAGAACTCGGGCCGAACTCTGCCCCTATCAGAGTTCGGGCCGAGTTCGGTTCTTAGGTTCCAGGGTCAGGATCTGGCTCTGCCGTTGGATCTATTCTAATCCAATGGTCAATATTTCACCCGATCAAAGACCAAGCCCTACTTTATTTCGGGATTCCCTCTCTTTCCTCCCATATTTCCTTCTTCTCCACCTCTTCCATCTTCTTCCTTCCAAACCCTAACCCTAGTTCTTGATATAGAGGGCTCTATTTCTTCTCAAAATCAAGGAAAAGGGGTTTTTCAACATTTTCTTCAACTGTTTAGTATTCTTTTCAGGTATATCTCTCTTTTTCTATCATTTCCAAGTTCTTCTCTTTTATTTCAAATGGCATCTCGCTTGTCCAAACGAGGGAGAAGGACTCGACATGAGGGTGCTTCCTCTTCGGTTCCTCCTCCTCCGATTGAACAAGTAGTTGAACAACACCCCATTCATCCGTTGTTCAATCCGCCGCGTCCCAATGACCCTAACACTTACGACGATCGTTTATTTATATCGTTAGAAGCCTCTAATGAATGGTTTAGCGATTTTAGAACTCGTCCAGTGTTTGGGGGCCATCCCATAAATTTCACTATATTTTCACAATATGAGTCTTTATTTCGTGATCTTTGTTTGGATGAACTTGTTGCTTCAAATTCTGTTATCTACCATAGTGCAATTCAAATGTTCTACTGTAATCTGACTCACGATGCAACCCACATCTATTCCCGGGTTGCTGGCATTAACATTGCCTTCAATAATTCTGAGTTGGGAGACTTTCTTGCTCTCCCGAATCTTGATGTGTGGGACAAGCTTGTGGAAGCACGTCAACTTCAATTTGTTGGCGATACTTCCCTTGAAGGATTCAAGGAGGATTTATGTGCTCCTAACGTAAGTCCTCGCAAGCTAAAGGCCAAGCATCTCACCCCCTACTTTTATGAACTTCATCGTATCGTGTTCAATACTATCTTGCCCAAGGCTGGCTCAACAGATGAAGTCACTTATCTTGAGATCTCCACCTTATATCATCTCCACTATCGTATTCCATTCAACTTTCCACGGACTATGATGGATTGGATGATCAACTGTCGGAAGAAACCAAGAGCTTTGGTTTATCCTCTCTATCTTCCTTTAGTCTTTCGTGCTTTCATCATTCCTATCCATGATTGTCCGTTCCTGCCTGCACCTGCCTTTCTATCCAAAGCACGACGCCTTCAGCCTGTCGCTGCTTCTGAGTCATCTGAGCACTCTGCTGATGAGGAGCCTGACGCCCCTCTTTTTGGTCAGGATGCACCTCCTCCTCCTGCCACTCTTGAGTCTCTTCAGACTATGCTTCGCGATCGCTTTGCTATTGAGGATGATCGCTGGACGCAGCAGGATTACCGTACCACCTTGCAGATCAGTGCCCTTGGGAACTCTCTGCATGATATGCGGTATTCGCTTGCTCGTCATCCTGATCTGCATGTGCCTATTGAGCGGGATCCAGATTGCGCGGGTCATCGTATAGACGATCCGTGGGTCATGAGGTATATGGATCCTTATGATGCTTTTGTGGACCCTCGTCGCTCATTCCATGATCCTTCAGATGTTCCAGGACCTTCTCGTGCTCCATGATGGAGACTGGCTTGATCTGCTGCTGCCACTGCTGATGGTCTTAGTTGCCTTTTGATTTTAGTTATTTTAGTTTGATTTATGTACTGGATTTATGTCTTCAAACCCTGATGATGTGCTGGTTGGTGGATAACATTTTATGCTATTTTTCGTAGTTCTACTTTATGTCAGTATTATACTATTTCTTCTCTGTTTGGTGTGGTTGGATTACTTTTCATTATCTATACTGCTATTCCCATTCTTTTCCTTATGCAGTCTATATATTGCTAACTGCCAAAAGGGGGAGAAATATGTATATTTGGTGTGCTTGTGTTTGTTTTTGGGAAAATATTTTTATCAGGCCACAGGTTCTATGCATTATTTACGGGGGAGAGCTATTGATTCTAGCTCGGCACCGTTCACTGATTACGGGGGAGCTATCTTATTCTAGCTCGGCATTGTTTATGGGGGAGCTGTATTTTAACCAACTGTGTCCAGGTATGAATATTGAAATATACATTTATTATTTTGTCAATTATCAATATGGGGGAGATTGTTGACACAAAGTCACAGTCAACCAAATATTGACTACATTGACTAAATAATATCTGTATAAATTCAATACGACACACGACGTCTGCATTCAGTTCAGGACAGACAACAGCTCAGTTTCCGACTCTCAGTGTATTTTCGAGTCTGTACTTTTACATTTTATTGAGTCTAGAAAAATGTACTCTGAGTTATGCTGAGCTCTTGAAACTTAGTCTATAAGCCTACCCAAAATCCCAAGCTCCACCAAAACAAAAATTGCCCACAAGTCCCACTTAGGACCACTCTGTGCTCTGGAGACAGAGTTCGGGCCGAACTCTGCCTCCACACAGAGTTCGGGCCGAACTCTGTCCCCTAGAAATCAGGAACCCTAATTTTAGGGTTAGCTGGTTGCTAGCTGTCCAACGGCCAAATTTTTGAATTTTCCTACCCGAATTCTGGCCGAATTCTGCCTCTAAAAACACTATAAATAGGGCATGAATTCTCTCATTTCAATTCACTCAATCTTCTCTTCTCTTCTCTCCTACAAGCTCAATAAGCCATACCCTTCCCATCTACTAGCCACAAGTCTCCTAAGTCTCGAGTGCTCAGCATCTCTCAGTTAGGATTCTTGTGCAAGAGTCGAAGAAGTCGCTTGGACAATTCCAAGCAAATCGCCACTGCGATCCTCTGTTAGAAGTTGACGTGCTCTTCTGAAGAAAAGGCACAGGTTGTAAACTACTATTTCACAAATAGTGGATTTAATCCTGAGCTAGAGTTCTCAGGCCTGGACTAGTCCTCCACGAGGGAAACCAGGTTAAAATTGCTGTGTTTGCGTATGCTCTTCTGCTCTTCATTTATTTTCCGCACTTTACTCTGATTATTTATTGTTGGTGAAAGAGTTATTTTTAATTGGCTATTTTTCTATATAAACTCTATTCACCCCCCTCTAGGGTTGCCAAACTGTTCTTCATTCTCCCGGATTGCAGAGCCGTTGACTCGGTTGACCCGGAAGGATGCTGAGTATGTTTGGTCAGAGGAGTGTTAGACAGCTTTTGATGAGTTGAAGAAGCGGCTTACGACAGCTCCGATTCTGACATTGCCTTCAGGATCGGGTGGATTCACTATTTATAGTGATGCTTCAGGGAAGGGGCTGGGTTGTGTCTTGCAGCAGCATGGAAAGGTGATTGCCTATACTTCCAGACAATTACGTCCCCATGAGAAGAACTACTGTACCCATGACCTGGAGTTGGCAGCGATGATTTTTGCTCTGAAGCTATGGAAGCACTATCTGTATGGCGAGAGGGTGGAGATTTTTACAGATCACAAGAGCTTGAAGTATGTGTTTACACAGAAAGAGCTCAACGTGAGACAGCGCAGATGGCTAGAGTTGATGAAAGACTTTGACATCTCATTTCAGTATCACCCGGGGAAGGCCAAAGTGGTTGCCGATGCCTTGAGTAGGTATTCGACATCCATGTGTTTGACCATGGATCGGCACTTGCTTGCAGACTTGAAGAGCCTTGGGATTGAGGTGATCGTGTCTGGGGTGCAGATGCAGTTATGGGGCCTTCAGATACAGTCGGACTTGATGGACAGGATCAAGACGACACAGTTCGAGGATGTGGCTCTGCGGTGTATCCGAGAGCAGATCAGTGTAGGATTGGCGGATGGTGAGTTTTTACTTGCAGAGGATGGTGCCCTGAGACACGATTCCCGGTTATGTGTGCCTAGCGGGGAGCTTAGAGAGCAGATCATGCAGGAGGATCAAAGATCGCAGTACTCTATATATCCTGGTGCCAATAAGATGTATAGGGATCTGCGAGAGCATGTCTGGTGGTACGGGATGAAGAGGAAGGTAGCCCACTTCGTAGCTAGATGCTTGGTCTGTCAGCAGGTCAAGACAGAGAGGCAGAGGCCCGGAGGATTATTACAGCCGTTGTCCATTCCAGAGTGGAAGTGGGAACATATCATCGTAGATTTCGTATCTGGATTGCCGCGTGCACCAGAAGGGAAAGACGCGATTTGGGTCATCGTTGACAGGTTGACCAAATCGGCCCACTTCTTGCCATTCAAGGTGGGTACGTCAACAGAGAGGATTACGGAGTTGTATATGAGACAGATAGTCAGGATTCACGGAGTTTTCGTCAACATTGTCTCAGATCAGGATAGTCGCTTTACTTCCCATTTCTGGAGGAGGCTGCAGACTAGTTTGGGCACTCAGCTCAAGTTTAGTACTGCATACCACCCCCAGACGGACGGACAGTCAGAGAGGACTATTCAGACACTTGAGGATATACTGCGGACGTACGTCCTGGATTTTAGAGGTTCCTGGAAGGATCATCTACATTTGGTGGAGTTTACTTACAACAACAGTTATCAGGCCAGTATCGAGATATCATCGTTTGAGGCTCTGTACGGGCGTAGGTGTCGTACACCCTTATCTTGGGATGATGTTGGAGAGCGAGCTTTATTGGGACCAGAGATGGTTGTTGACGCAGCCGAGAAGGTGAAGCTCATCAGGGATAGACTTCGCATGGCGCAGGACAGACATCGGTACTGGACCGATAGCCACCGGAAGCCGTTGGAGTTTGAGGTACAGATTTAGAGATAAGATTAGAAGTAGGTTGTATTTTATTTTGTTTGATTGATCGTGTTTGATTTTTAGTAACTTGAGACCTTGCTTGTGATTAGGTTGGAGACATGGTTTTTCTGTGGATATCTCCGACTCGTGGTATGATACATTTTGGTGGAGGTGAGAAGCTTAGCCCGTGCTTCATCGGTCCTTTCGTTATCAGCGGAAGAGTCGGTGACGTGGCATACAGGCTAGACTTGCCACCTGCACTAGTGGGAGTTCACAACATATTCCACGTATCACAGTTGAGACGGTACGTGGCTGACCCTAGCCATGTGCTCGATCATTCGGAGATTGAGGTTGGACCTACTCTCAGTTATCCAGAGCAGCCTGTGGAGATTCTGGATCGCCGGGAGAAGGTTCTGAGGAACCAGGTGATACCCTTAGTACGCGTCGTATGTAGGCATCATTCTCCAGGAGAGTCTACCTGGGAGCGGGAGGATGAGATGCGCGAGCGGTACCCTTATCTTTTTGGACCTTGAGGTATACTTTTCTATCCTTTTCAGCAGTTTAGTTTCACCTTTAATTTTGAGGACGAAATTATTTTAAGGAGGGTAGATTTGTCACTACCATATTTCTAGCTTGAGGGTATTTTGGTCATTTTTAAAATTTTGGAATTATTTTGGAATTATTATTATTAATTATAATTATTAGAATTTTTAGTGATTTTTAGTATAATTGATTTGGTGCTAGTTTTGACTTTGACTAATGTTGACTTGGAGACTATCCTAGAGGCTAACCTAGGTCATGACTACTTGGTTAGGTTAAGAAACCCTAGCTTGACCTAAGTCAGTGAAATCAAACATATCAGAATTATTTTGGGGAAATTAGGATTTGATTTGATTAGGAAATGGCTTGTGATTTCACAAGTCATGATTAGTAATTTTGGCCCATGGAAGCCCATAGATCAATATTGGAACCCTAACCCTAGCCCAATACACCCATGGCCGACCACTAAGGTCTTCCCCCCTCTATTTAATGCTCCTAGAAATTAGGGCTAGCCTCCTTAGAAATATTTGGAAAGTTTTAGAAAGAGGTTAGTCTCCATCTTCTTTAATTCATAGAAATTCCTATTTAACTCCTTTTTCCCCGAACCAATTGCAATAGGTTCTAATTTTTCTGTTCTTGCTGTTTATGTAAGAATATTTCAGAGTTTGGACAACTGGGAGAAGTTTGGCTATCAAGAGGAACACCCCGCTTTGGAGTTTTATTGAAGATTTGACACCTATAGGTAACTCCTTCAAAACCTATTGTAATTACTGTTATTATTGCATTCTAACCTAGATCTAGGTGTCCCCTAGCTAACCCTAGATTTCTGTAGGATTTCATGTCCGATTCGTGTCCCATTTGGATACGTATCAGTCCATGTGTCTAAGTGTTTGATGAAATGCCCCAAAGGGCATTTCGATTTATTTTTAGGAAACTATTTGAATAGAAAATTAGGTTTTAACCTTGCTTATAGGTTTCTAGTGTCCTATTAGGATTTTCGTGTTGTGTCGTGTCGCCACGGACACGGGAACACGCTGTTGCACTCGAGCGCACGGGCAGTATTGTTTCCCCTGCTACTCGGGGCCTTTTGTGCGCTGGACACGACACTTTGACACGTGAGATTTGACACACACTACGGGATACTGACTGAAACCACGTGTGTCAAGTCCTAGGGCCTCTCGTATCGTGTCAGACACATACGAAGCCGTGCATTGAGTTTACACTGTATCGGCTACAGCCGATTTCCAGCGCTAATACGCGTGTCGTGACGCACACACGTGTGTCGTAGACACGAATCAGGGTGTCCCTGACCTAGCCCTAGTCCCCCTCGACACTGGGACACGATCACGAGATCTGTGTCGTGTCGTATGCACGAACACTGGAACCACGTGCATGAGGATTGGTCCAGTGCACTGTTGTGTTCTCTGTTTAAATCAGTTTAATGTTTTAATTGTGTTTTAATTTGCTAAATTAGATCCTAATGTGATGTATATTCTATGTTGGAATTAATTTACATGTTTGTTTAGATTTTGATATGGGATTGAAATCGAATAGGGGCTAAATTCATATTAACTGGTACATGTGGCTGATACCTTGTTTTTTTCAAATTCCTTGAACTTTAAAACCCTATTAAATTTATTTTAAATTGTTGTTTCAGTTACCTATTAGTATTCCTTCATGGTTGTAATCTATATTAGTTGATTCATAGTAGATTAGGTGGTGGATATGAAGAATGGGGCATTGAATTGAGTGTGGGATCAGTGTATCGACTGATACACTGATTCCAGGGTTCAGTTCCTATAACTGTTCACATTTTCCAGTTTGTAATTCTAGGTCTTATTGATGATTTCAACTATGAATCACTCTCACATGTTTGTTAATCCATATTAGTGCAATGTTTACATTCGATTTAGCTTTAGAGTTTGAGAATGAGGATTAGACATATGTGTTGGTCGAATGATATAGGGCTGATAGCAAAACTGAGAATAAAATCTCTAAACTTTTCACTGATTTCCATTTCAATTGTACTGTTTTCATTCCTTAAACCTGAACTGGAAATTGGTTTCCTTTCCCTTCTCCTAAACTGAGCTTGAATGGTTTTTTTTTTCATTCTAATTTACTGAATTCCCATAACCTGAGATTGGGTTCCATGCTAATGTAAACTGAGGTTTGATTCCCTTTCTATTACACACACAAATATATACACTGTTGCACTGATTTTTCCTATTTACGTAACACTCATAACTGTCATGTGTACCACTTGCCACTGTTTTTCATTACATACAGGTTTGCCATTTCTTGATTTCCAGTTCACTGATTTCTCACACTTGCTTCACACACACATTGAACCCTCATGCTCACACACACTTCTTGTACTGTCCATGTTGGACTTTCACCCTCTAGTCTTCACTAACACGCACACACACACATGTCTATCTCTCTCACACACACACATGACACATGAGCACATGTGTTCCCCCTTCTCTATACATATATATATATATATATATATATATATATATATATATATATATATATATATATATATATATATATGTATTGATATATATATATATATATATATATATATATATAGGTATCCAAAATATAGGAGTATGTTCTATTATATATATTAGATATATATGTTTGTATGATATACATATAGTAGCCTATAGGTTACATATTTTCTAAGTTATATTATATAATAGATCAATGTGTGTATTCTATATTAGATTGTATAATATATTAATGTGTGTATTATATTTAGGCTTATAGATTGACATGTGATATGTGATTATAGGTTGGTTTTAGGCATGATATTGCCTAATAGCCTATGGCCTAGTCTCTTAGCCTATGGGTGTATCTGTGTGTCAGTTTAGAGTCTAGTTAGACTTGTTTGGTCTTGTTAGACCTAGAATAGACTAGTTAGACTAGTATAGACTAGTTTGACTTAGGTTTGACTTGGTTGACCTAATTGACTTCAAGGGTTGACCAGAGTTGACCAAGAGTTGACCTTGGTCTAGATTGACCAAGATTCATGTAGAATGCATTGTAGAGCATCTTATTACTATTCTGGACTTGTTGTGACTTGTACTGTTCTAAATAGGATCCAGACACCACTCCTCGGACAGTACTTTCATCTTCGACATTCGATAGCAGGCGAGTACATTCTCTGATCTTTTTATACTTGTCTGGACTATACTCTTGCTCTATATTACTTTACTTGATGCTGACACGTATCTTCACGGATTAGTACTATATGGATCCTTTCCTGAGATATTATTCCTCTACGGGTGCATCGGGTATTTCATGTTCATGTATTTTATCATGTACATCAGGTACTCCTTGTACTCGTACTAGTTCATGTATTTACATGTTCTCATGTGCTTTCATGTGCCTCATGTACTACTCATTATATGAGTTCATGTATCTTTAGCTGTATTCATGTGCCTATAACGTAACTTGAATGGATCCTTGTGTATTAATTGGGACGGGATGAGTAGAATTGGTTATGTGAACACTATCTCCAGTAGGTATTCATGTGCTTCTTAGTTGTATTCATGTGCTCCTAAGCCGTTTACATAACCATATTGTACTCTAAATCACGTAGCCACTTACAGTCTTTACTATCATGTATTTACTTTTAGTTATAAATATCTCCTGTTTACTCGTACTTCCTTTTCAGTACTTCCTATATTTTACTCTATTGCATGCTTTATACTCCTAACCTGTTATGAACTGTTTTGAGAGATATGGGCTCGTTCTCGTCCTGATTGGACCTGTTGACAATTTTACAGAGGACGAGGAGGAGGCTTGCTTAGACACTTTCTATGGGACAGCCTTAGAGGACACTTGCGATCCGGACTTCCAGTCAGATCCCTTTGCAGTAGACACTATTGCTCCATAGATGTCTTTATCTTATTTTATAGTATTTGAGTTGAGTTGTATATATTGGATCTGTATTATGTCTGGATGTTAGTGGAGTTTATCTAGACACTTAGCTTCTCTCTATTGTATTTCCTGTGGATTTGGATCTTGCATCTTTTATATCATTCTATCTTATCGTATTCTACCTTAGCTGTGATTGAGATATATTCTGTTATGTCATCCACATTCGGGGAGTATAACTGTTATTACCTTAAACTGTTAGATGTTGTGACCTAGGACAGCGTTCTACCGCCGACACTACGGCGTAGGCTGGACGTACCCACGTCTCGTGCCCTTACTCTAGGGTGCGGGTCGTGACATAATGCTGGTTTGATCTTTTTACTGAAAATCAAGCCGCATGACAGATTGTCGTGTGATGGGTATTTATCCCTATAAATAGAAAATGTCTTGATGAAACTTATCATCACCACTTTTTATCATGTTTTTGCAAATTCGAGTTCTAGCAGACTCATGCAAACTTATGAGGAGATTCAATATCATTTTGCCAAGGACATTGCTCTTCGGTTATACCAGAAGTCAGAAAAAAGATCGATCTTCAGATGGTAACCTTTCTTGAAGTATTCTTCATATATTCCTTTTTAATTTCTACCAATCACTTCTTTTCATAGAAAATTCATGGCAGTGATCTTCACTCTGATCATGTTTGAGCATAACACATCACTAGAGTGCATAGTTATAATTGTAAAAAGATGTATTGTTAGTAAAAAATCTCGCTGTACACATAGATGGAGTTAAGCATCAATCTTCATCAAACAATGTGTTGCTGGAAAACACTACTGTTATACAGCTCCTAAGCGAATGAGGCATTTATGTTTCCCTATGCACCTTTTGCTGCTATGCGGTAGATCTGTATGGTTCTTTAGAAAAACAACTGATTTCATGCACCTAACTCCTTTCAACTTATCATACTTTTTAGGATACTCCTTCGATGACTGGAGCTCAGATGGAGCTTGGAAGGACATCATAACATGTCTTGTTCGATATGATTCAGCATATTACGTATATGACTTTCGCTGTCCTCAGACCCAGCTAGTTGTCTGCAACCATCTGACAAGACTTGCAACTAGCTGGTTTCACTGTCGTTGCATCCTTGATGAGATTGAGTTTAAATCCCAATCGAAATAATGTCGATGACGGACATTGCCGATAGTTGGCAAAAATCATGGACTGTGTACCGGTCTAATTTTGTATTCTTTCGCCTAGGCATGCTACATGATACTACAGAGGGTGACCCACACTTGCAGACGTAAAGTAGGAGTCTGGGGTTGAGCACCTTTTGGGGGCCCCAATCAGTACTGTATTCCTACCACTAACCTTTTGAGGTTGTAGGAATATTGGCACAAGACTATACGTAACAGTCTTCCCTCTTTGCAGTTGTCTTTTTCAGTGCAACATTTTTCATGTACTGAAAGTCAAGCTAATGGAGAAGATCCGAAATGTAACAGATCTCCATCAGCTATTACCATGACTCGAAGATGAAAATCTAGAATGTAATAGATCTCCATCATATGTATTCATGATTTGAAATAAGTTTTTGTCTTTGACTTTGATGTTCTTTCATTTTGCTTGAAATCTTCTGCTTTGTGTGGGTTCTGACTTATCTTTGAAGGACCACTGTCTCCAAAATGTTGCATAACTGCTGGAAGTAGAAAACTGGCGCATAGTCACAAATGAACTCTGTCATATAGACTTAGAAATACTTTGAGATGTGTAAAATCTTGTCATCAAGCAGACGCATGAACTTCACTGTTTATCTGATACATAGAACACATAAACTGTAACTCTGATTGAGACGTATAAGATTTTGCCACTACTAACTTGAAACTCATAAGATTTCTATTTTGATTTAAAACACATAAGATTTCTATTTCTAATTTGAAACACATAAAATTTTGCAAATCCGTCTGAAATAGCTGTAAATCTCTTGAAATCCTTCTCGAATTCTGTGCCATTAATATAGATGTCGTTTGGTACGAGAATCGAGGAGTTCTGTATGATTAGTTCGAATAACTTCAGGATTCTAAGAGTCATATACTCTTATGCGGCTACTTGGTGCAATCTATAAATAGGGATGAAAAGTGATGAAGTTGAACTTTACTTTCTCTTAAAATTTTGCTATTTTTCTAAGAATTCCTCCTTCTTCCTCCGTTCCACTGAAAGCTTCCGAGTAATTGTAACTGCATGTTTACAAAATCAAGGGTAATTTTGTCATTTTTCAGTTTTCCATAATTTTGGTGAATTTTAATTAATTTAATACTATTTAAATTGGTGTATTGTGATTTTAGTGTTTGGCTAGTACAACCCTAGAAACTGTTTAGCCTAGAGACTAACCATGACCACGAAGACCTAACCAAGTGTTTAGATTAGCAAATTTTCATTTTCTAGGCTAAGGGTATTTTGGTCATTTTTGACTTATTGGTGAAAATGAATTTTGATTTATTATTATGGTGTTAATTATTTATTAGAGACTAACCTAGTTTTGACTTAACCTACATGCTAATGATGTTCATGGAGGTTTAGTTAGAAGGTTAGGGACTTAGTGACATGGTTAGTAATATCTAGATACTATTGTAGTATGATATTTTTCTTAAGATATTTGTAGAAAGAAAGCCTTAGGACTAAATTGGACCAATGAATGAACTTGGATTTATGTGGAGAAGCCTTAGTCACCCATCTACACCTAAACCTAACCATAATTTCTATTTGGCCAGCCACAACATGGTATCCCCCTCCTATAAGTATCACATTTAATGGCCCTTGCCTCTTTTCATTCCAAAATAGAAACCCTAGTATAGTGTTCTTCCCCAAATCACCCTATTTCATCAATTCAACTCCAAATTGAGTCTAGTCTTTTGCATTGGACTCCTCTACAGTAGTAGAAGCCATTGGTGGATAGCTAGCAAGGGTTGGAAGCTTTGTGACCGTTGCAAATTGAGGAAGGCATCGTCACAAGGCTCTTTACATTGAGATTCCAACTCTTAATAGGTAAACCTATTTACATCTATTAAAATCATGATTTTTCTTCATAGATGCATTCATTTAGGGTTCCCCTAGGTGTAGCCCAAGTTTGGTAGGATTTTGTGTCCGTTTGATATGAGTATCGAACACGTATCGGAGGGTAGATAAAGGTGTTTGGTGAAATGCCCAAATGGAGTGCATGTTAACCAAATTCGAAACAAATTTCAAATTTGGGTAGCCTAATAGGTGGGGTTTTGATTTGTGATAGACTGAGTTGTTTTTGGACCCCAGTTCGCGTCTAAAATTGGATACGAACCTGCTGTTTGGATACTGCACAGGAGAGTACTGTGCTCCCCTGCTGCTCGAGTGTCCTGAAGGACACGACACAGCTCCGTTCGACCTGAAATTTCAGGGACACAAAGGGGCACTCTCTGACAAGATGATCCTCAAATTTGAGGCAATATCATCATGTAGTTTAGGAGAAATCTGACCTGCACTGTCTCGACCACACTTCACACGTGCGCGCACAAGTGCCTCTGATACGCACTTCGTACGCGGACACGAGGACACTTGGACTCGTGTCAGGCTACCCTAACCCTACCCCTAGACCTAGGTTTCCCATTCGACACCACCACTTGGTGTCTTAGTGGACACACGTGTCCCTGAATGAGATGACACGCGTGCACGAGACAGAACAGTACACTGTCTCTGACACCCAGTTTGACTTGGTTTTGACACATGTTCGTGGCACTTTAGACACGATGTTTTGACACTGGAGGACACGAATGACCCCCCTAGGTTGGCATACATCATACCTCTCTGATTTGTATGAGTTTGGTTTGGTTTTCATGAGAATTTGGGTTCGATTTATGTGTTTGCTGATATATGTTGTTTACTATTTTCAAATGTTCAATTCGATTTCAAAAAGAGTTTACATTTATCCCTGAGTTTAGTTTTATGTTCCAAATTGGTTTATGATATAGGTTTTTGGATTTTTCAAATGGATTTGGGGGTTCGACTATTGTTGACTGATACATGTTAATGTTGGTTTTCAAATTAAATTCAAAAAAGGTAAATTCGAAATCAAGGTTTCAAAATAAATTCCCAGAGACTTAGGGTTGAGTTAGATGTTGGTTTGGCTTCGAATTTGGATTCTTGATACTTGTTTCAATGTTAAGTTCCAGTCTTGAATATGTATGTATGTTGGATATTAGGTTTTTGTTTCAAAAGTCTACTTATATATGTATTAGTTTTTATTTGGTTTAGTTATAAGTTTAGATGTATATGTAGACTAATTAATCTGAATGTATATAGATATATATCTATATGTATGTTGTATGCTTGTTATAGATAAGTACCAGTGTATACTTATAAAGGTATAGCTATATGTTTATATATAGGTATGTTTGTATGTTGTGAGATAGGTGAGTTGGATTTGAAAGAGTGGATGAAGGATTGAGTAGCA
Organism: Iris pallida; assembly: GCA_029216955.1. NCBI lineage: Eukaryota > Viridiplantae > Streptophyta > Magnoliopsida > Asparagales > Iridaceae > Iris > Iris pallida. Next base: position 4,733,956 of record JANAVB010033216.1, on the reverse strand, counting down.
GTAGTAGCTGGAAAATAGGAAAACAGCAGTGCCTAGTACAATAAGTAGGGGCAGCACTTGGCTGCCTTGGTTTTGGTTTGGGTTGCCTTCGCAGGCCCTGCCTAGGCCTGACTTGGAATGGTTGGTTATCCAACAATGCAGCAGTAGGGGCTGCACTAGGCAGCCCCTTGTTACATGTTGCAGCAGCTTTGGTATGAAAGCTTAGCCTAACTTGGCCTTGGCTTGGGTTTAGTATGAGTATTTGAGTAGGATTATGAGTGAGAGTGAGTGTTACCTTGGTTTTTAGGCCATGAGATTAGAGTGAAGTTTTGGGTAGAGAGCTGGTTGTAAAGGGTTTTGTAAATATGTAGGTATGGTTATATATGATATAGGTTAGTTAGGATAAGGGGGTGTGGTAGAGTATATGTGGTATCTATATGTAAGGTAGAGGTTAGGTTTAGCCATAGGCTATGGGGGTTTGAGTTTCCCTTTCATATATATTATAATGATATATATATGAATAATGTATTATAAGTATTGAGATGTATGTATATACATTATGTGGTAGATATATAGATGCAGTATAAGGTAAAACCTAGATATATTAGAGGATGACCTATTTTGACTCCTAATTGGCAAAAATTGACTTGTTGACCTAGTTTGGCTCCTAGTTGGCCAAAATTGACTTGTTGACCTAGTTTGACTCCTAGTTGACCAAAATTGACTTGTTGACCTATAGTTTGACCCAGACAGTTGACCAGTTTTGACTCAGAGTTGACTTTGGCCTAGCTTGACTTAGAAATCATGTAGATTTCATTTTATACTTCACTTACCTTAAACTGAATACATCATAACCTGTATTGCCTTAACTAGGATTTTGAGACTCCAGTTCAAACATATATTTTCATCAGTCATTCAGGGTACCTGGCGAGTACATTCTTTGATAACATTTCTGTTTTATGATATCGTCTTTGTTTATAGTATTTAGTGTAGATATCCTTGTTCTCTTGACACATTGTTCACACGGATTGGTATTTGTCTGGATCCCGTCATAAGATGTTATTCCTCTTATATATGGTATGCCTTATACAAGTCTTTCTTGTTCCTGTTCATTGTATAGACACGATTCCTATGAAGGAGAGCTACTTCCCAGAGAATACGTGTCATGATGTGTCATGACTGGATCCACTATATTAGTCAGGAATGAGGGTGTTAGCGTAGATATGTGATCAATACCCTATAGTACCAGTATTGTATCCTCATTGTATCACTATTGTATCATCACTATATAGTATTAATCATACACTCACGTATGATTAGCCAGGCCAAACATTGTATCAAGTTCTAAGCCGATCACAAGTTGAACCTAGTGCTAAACTCATATAGATAGCAGTTCCAGATTTTCGTACATGATATACACTGTGCTCTTACCCTTCTCATTTACAGTTTTGATATACCCTGCTTGGATGCATGTATGCTCTGCTTTACCTACTATATTCTCTCTATCTACTGCTACATTTTTAATATTATATCTAGAACTGTTGTTTGAGATTTTGTACTCGTTCCCGTCCTGAATGGACCTGTTAAAAATATTATAGATGATGAGGAGGAGTGCCCTGCCTATTACGGTCCTCATGACGTGGTTGGTATAGAGTTGGAGACCCTAGTACAGCAGGAGCTATCTTTAGCAGATGAAGCCTTGGTATAGTTTAGCTGGTTTTAGTATAGTACTGGACTCTGTCTCCATATTACTTTGGCTTATTATTATTTGTTAGTTATTTGTTTTGAGATTGTTGACTCAGAGATTTTGGACTTGTATTATTCTGTGTTGGATTTTTAGGATGATATTTATAAATCTTGTCGTCTTTAACTTTCAGTATTATCTATCGTCATTCTTAGTTAGAGTTTGTGATTGAGTATATTATATTGTCATTGTTTGTCCTCCAGTCGGAGTTGACCATTCTCGACAGGTTTTGATATTATAACTATTGATAGATAATAGACCTAGACAGCATTCTATGTTGCTTCTGTGGTGTAGGCTGGGTCGTTGTCTCGTACTCGTGTCTCTACTTCGGGTGCAGGTCGTGACACATTTTTAGTGGTGGCCCACGCAGGTCAGAAGTCGCAATTGCTGCGATGTCGTAGTGGTGCTCGACTTAGAGTGCTGCTACGAGTCTGCTATAGTTTAAGAAGATATAGGCTATAGGCTAAGGATACTCAATCATAATTTGCTTCTATACAACTGTCATTTCTTGATGCTGATTACTTGTGCCATATTGACTTCTTTCTTTCGATCTGTCTTTAGGATGGTGATGACTCGATCTCAGCATTTGGAGCTTGTGGATACTAAGAGGTCCGCCATATCTCGGGAACCTGAGCCAGTCATTTCTCCTGCAGTCGGTGCATCTGCAGCAGCATTCGGGGGCGCTCCTCCACCAGTTGCGAGGACTGTCCCGGAGGTCACTATGACAGGTGCAATCGTGGGTGTTCTTCCACCTGCACATTGGACTCCTCTATCTGTAGTCGAGGATCTGCCTCCTCCGTCTCTACTACCTATCGATATGAGGCAGATGCTTGCCTTCCTTCGATAAATGATGGAGGCCCAACGAGTCCAGACTGAGGCTCAGCAGAGGCAGACAGACGCAATGCGTCAGAGCGTAAAATATGCATATCAGTTGGCTCTAGCAGCCGTGGAGCAGAGGACTCCGCATCAGGAAGCGTATCCGAGGCCGGGCAATATCCAGGACTTCAAGAAACTGGGGCCTCGTGACTTTGGCGGGACTGAGGGCATAGTTTATGTTGAAGACTGGCTCGAGGACATCGAACGTCAGATGAGGGCTTCCCACCTAGAAGACGACCTGAAGGTCGAGGTGGTAGAGCTACAGTTGTTGGACATTGCTCATACCTGGTTCAGTAACGAGCCAGACCTTGCTGGAGAGGGCAATACCTGGGCCGAATTCAAGGTCCTCTTCAAGGAGAAGTTTTTTTCTCCTATAGACAAGATCGACTTGGAGAGGCAGTTTTAGAACCTCCAGCAGGGTGGTTTGTCTGTAGAGGAGTACGTTGCAGAGTTTGGCAGACTGAGCCGATATGCAGAGTATATGGTGCATGAGCCGGAGATTAGGGCAAGCCGCTTTAGATAGAGATTGATCTGGGATATCAGGATCCTTATTCCCTTTTTCTATGCGACCTATATCGAGATCATTGCGGAGGCCCGCAAGGTAGAGCGGGAGTGGGGCCTGAAGACCAAGAGGGACCGTGATTTATTTTCGGGGACTACTAGCAGTGCGGGGGATGCTAAGCATCCTCAACTCCAGCATCATCATATTCTGCAATTCTCGCAGCAGATTCTTGCTCCGGTTAGGGTACCAGTTCAGCAGGTACCCCGACAACAGCAGGGACCGATGCAGCAGGTACCCACTTGCAACTACTGCAAGAGGTCCGGACATCTCTGGGAGGTTTGCAGTAGATGTTTGGGTGTGTGCCTATACTGTGGCACCGAGGGGCAACAGGCGAGGGATTGTCCATCGAACCATCGCCGTGCAGCTCAGGGAGCACAGGGTAGGCCACCTATGGCACTGTATCATGCCCCACACCAGCAGCGGGATATACCCCGCCAGGGCAGGGCTTTTGCGATGACAGTTGAGGATCCTGCAGGCATTGGACTAGGAGATTAGGTCTTGCTCTTTTCTTTTACCTGTTTCCTACCGACCATTAATTGATGATTGCTTTCTTAGTTCCATTAGTTTGCATATGTGATGATCATGCTAGATTAAATAGAAAATCCCAATGAAGACTGTAATAACATGATACTGTAGAGATTTAAAATCATGCATGTATTCTGATTTCCTGGATTGCATGTTATATAACTTAGGATAAAATTTAGTACACTTTGATTGTTGGGAGCTTGACCTAGAGAAGAGAAATCGTTTCGAATTTTGAGGACAAAATTTTTCTAGGGGGTAGGATTGTAACTGCCTATTTTGAAGCAAGGGTAATTTTGTCATTTCTCAATTTTCTATAACTTTGGTGAATTTTAATTAATTTAAAACAATTTAAATTGGTGTATTGTGATTTTGGTGTTTGGCTAGTACAACCCTAGAAACTGTTTAGCCTAGAGACTAATCATGACCACGGAGACCTAACCAAGTGTTTAGATTAGCAAATTTTCATTTTCTAGACTAAGGGTATTTTGGTCATTTTTGACTTATTGGTGAAAATGAATTTTGATTGATTGATTATTATTGTGCTAATTATTTATTAGAGATTAACCTAATTTTGACTAAACTTAGATGCTAATGATGTTCATGGAGGTTTAGTTAGAAGATTAGGGACTTAGTGACAAGGTTAGTAATATCTAGATATTATTGTAGTAGGATATTTTTCTTAAGATATTTGTAGAAAGAAAGCCTTAGGACTAAATTGGACCAATAAATGAACTTGGATTTATGTGGAGAAGCCTTAGCCACCCATCTACATCTAAACCTAACCCTAATTTCTATTTGGCCAGCCACAACATGGTATCCCCCTCCTATAAGTATCACATTTAATAGCCCATGCCTATTTTCATTTCAAAATAGAAACCCTAGTATATTGTTCTTCCCCAAATCACACTATTTCATCAATTCAACTCCAAATTGAGCCTAGTCTTTTGCATTGGACTCCCCTACAGTAGTAGTGTCACGACCCGCACCCTAAAGTAAGGGCACGAGAAGTGGGTACGTCCAGCCTGCGCCGCAGTGTCGGCGGTAGAACGCTGTCCTAGGTCAAACATCTAACAATATAAAGGTACCTGTACAGTATATACACTTCGAATGGAGGTGACATAGCAAATACAATCTCAATCACATCTAAGGTAGAGCATGATAAAAGATAGATAAAATATGAAATCCATAAAGAGATACCGCAGATAGAAGTCTAAGTGTCTAAGATACACAAACCCAGAAAACATCTCAAATCTCAAATACAGTAATCCATAAAGTAAATACAACTGAAGACAACTAAAATAACTATCTATACAACCTCTACTGTGTCTCCTCTAGGCTAGCAGGAAACCTCCAAGCTATCTGTAAAATTTATCAACAGGTCCAGTCAGGACAGGAGCGAGCATAATACATCTCACGCAGTTCATATCAAGTTAGAAAAAATAAAGCATGCAATAGAGTAAGATACATGAAACGCTGAAAGAGAATATATGAAGTAAAGGAGATAACTGTAAGGAAATATCTACTATAAATAGAGAACTAGCAGTGACTAGTGAGTCAGAGTAAAATATAAACATGTGAATGACATAGGAGATTCATGACTACAGCTAAGAGTGATTCATGACTACAGCTACTTGGATAATATTCACATGCCTATTTCTACTCCCCCATCCCCAATCAATACACAAGGATCTGTCAAGTTATGTTAAGGTAATTCATGATGGCTCTGTGAACATGAGAGTACATGTGTCACAAGCGATTCGTGAATCAATGAAAGCATAGAGATACGTGATGATTCATGAGACGCATAAAACATGCAGTATCCGATGCTCTCGAGGGGGATAATAACTCATGAAAAGATCCATATAGTACCAATCCGTGCTACCAACGTGTCAGCATCAAGTAAAGTAATCTAGAGCCAGAATATAAATCCTGGCAAGTATGAAATGGTCAGAGAATGTACTCGCCTGATAACTGAATGTCCAAAGAGGGTGTACTGCCTGAGGAGAGGTGTCTGTCTCCTAATCAGAGCAACACAAGTTACAATATGTCTAAAATAAGGAAATAGACTGCTACAATGGATCTACATGTTGTCTAGGTCAAACTAGGCTAAAGTCAACACTTGGTCAACTCTAGTCAACTATCTAGTCAAAGCTAGGTCAACTGGGTCAACCTAGACTCAATGAAGTCTCACTAGGCCTAACCAGTCTACCCTAGCTAGTACACACCCTACAAATCCAAGGCTATACAAGCCAACACAAGTCACATATCAAGATACATCACATTCATACATATTCAACATTATATATATATATATATATATATATATATATATATATATATAAGAGAAAAGAACTAACATGTAAAGCTATGTGTGTGTGTGTGTGAACATGGAGGTATACATAAAAAGAGAAATCAACACTAGTTATGAGTCTACACTACACATGGCACAAAGCTAACCCATCTACATTACACATGTATTATACTTAACATCATGGCTACAAGTATACATCTATATACATTAGAGTAGAGACTATTTAAGTTATAACTAACATGCATCTATACTCTACATAAATCTATATACATTATAGCAATCATTTAGAGAAGGGTTACATGGCATGGTAGTTGACATATAGTGGGGTGTCCTTGTGCAGAGGGTGAAGTTCATTCTCAGTTTAGTTCCACATTTGCATATAAACTAAAGTGAGCTATTCCATAAACTGGTGTAATTAACCACATAAAATGAACCATGTTATCTGAAATCTGCCATTAAGCCAACATCCTATACGCATACAACTCATGCATTGTCTAATACTGAAATTAACTAACATTTCGAATTAAGGGGTTGAAGGTTAACATTACATTCATAGACATTCCACTATATTGAAAACTGAAATTGGCTTGGCAATAGGAAAAGGAAGGTATATATGCTTATATGGACAGTTCAGTGTTCGAACAACCTAAAATGAACTAACATTCAATCTAAATATCAGCTATGCATTGGTTCTATGTCTACATATGAAATCTGATATTGCATTTACAATATTTATACATTATGCATTCATATCTATCATTACATGTATACCTTGCATTCAAATCTAGCATTCATTATATACTTTCTTGCATACATTGTATATCATTCTTTCATTCATGCATTTATGCATTGCTTACATACATTATATTAATTACATTCCTACATGCTTGCATTCAACCATATATATATATATATACATTAATGTAAAAAGAATATATCATATATATATATCATTTCATTCATCTAACATATCATGTATTACATACTCTATATTCATTTAATATCCATACTACATAGGCTCATAGGTTACACAAAATACATATATCGTATATTTACTCTTCTACTTAAAATCAATACTGTACCAATTGGGCCTCTACTAAATTCTAGGATTAAAGTATGTTGTAGTCCTTCGTGTTAGCTTTTCGAAACTTCAAATGGATCGCATTTTTGTGTTCGGAAGCTCCCGAAATCGTAAAAATACCGAAACACGTTCGTCTTTCATACAGCTGACACTCAAATAATTCTACAGAAAGTTACAGAAATAATTTGGCTTATTAAAATATATATTTGGAAAGCTAACTTCGGTACGGTTCTTTAAAAAAAAGGAAGATAAATCGGAGTTCTAAGCTAAAGGTTATGACATTTCTAAGTTGCTTTGGTTAGTAAAAATGTGGATGAATATTATGACGAATTTGAGTTGTTTTGGACAAAAGGACACATATAGGCCAAGATACTTGGATACAAACATAGGTATCCAAATGAAACTCATTCTAACCATCCTAACTAAGATCAATCCACTCTCTAACCATTCTAAAACTGAATTTAAATATTAATTTAAACTATTATCATACATACATACACTTGGGGTATCCTAATTTGGGATCTATCAAATAGGACACAAGACACATATATAAAATCCTCAAGAGAGCTCCAAATGGTCTCAAATTTGAATCTAAATGGGACACATGCATGAGGATGGATCCTACGGATTCAAAACTAATTTATATGCAAAGGAAATCGATTTAGATGGTGGGTTTTACCTATTGGGAGTGGAATTCCAATAAAATCCTTTAGGACACGGCTCCGATACGAAGATCCCTCAAAGTGGACACTCCTCCTTGCACTCCTCTTCCAATCCTTGGTAGCACCCTTCCCTTGGAGAATGGAAATGATTGAGGGAAGGTTTGGTGAAGGAATGATTTGATTTGGAGATCAAATCAATGGGAAGGCTCTCTAAAATTAGGGAAGAACAAAAGGAAAATAAAAGAGGCAAGATTGTAATGAATGAAATAAATCATTTTTTCCTAAAGGTGGCTGCCATAAAGAGTCCATTAGGGCTAATGGGAAATGTCCTAATTGCCTCTCTCTAGTCTCATATGGGTAAGTCTAGACTAGGTTCAAGATTGGGGTCAAAATGATCTAGTTTTGAGTCTCTAACTTAACCATTCTAACATGATAAAAATTAGTTTAATTAACTAACTTAAATGTTGGATTTTGTGGGCCATGCTTAACTTAATATTGGGTCCCATATAGAGTTTAAGCTACCCGGGTCACAATACAAGTCGGAACGAGACGAAACTCAAACCCGACTAAACAAATCCAATAAAAACAATATTAAAAATATAAAAATTTTCCAAAATATTAAAATATGAAAAATGATCAAAATCATAATACATCAATTTAAATATTATTAAAATAATCTAAAATTTTCTAATTAATTAAAATCCTAAATAATTCAAAAGTCACAAAATGACCAAAATATCCTTAGCCTAAAAAGTTGTAAATAGTCATTCTAATCACATGGTTAGGTTCCCATGGTCATGGTTAATCTCTGTGCTCAACAGTTCTAGGGTTCATTAGCTAACACATCAAAATTATAATTCACCAATTTTAAATAGTATTAAATTAATTAAAAATTCACATAAATCATAAATCTTATTATTAAATAATAAACTTTTACAAAAGTTCAAAATTACCCTCATTTTAGAAAAGTGGGTGTTACAAGTCTACCCTCCTTAGAAAATTTCGTCCTCGAAATTAAGATGGTCGTACTTCTTCTAGAGTCTCGTCCCCAACAATAAAAGTCTCAGAACTTACCTAAATCATACAATTTAAAAGAATGACATACAGGGTCATGGCATACGGTGGTAGTGAAAGTCTTATCTAGGTATACTAGTCATGTTAAACCAAAACGGTCATAGGGTATCAAAACATACAAGCAATCATGGGTGTTAAACTGGAAAAGATACAGAAATAACAAATCATCTAAACTGTAAGGCAGTCTACCATCCTATATGAAAACTGGTACTTATCAAAAAAATAAAATAAGATAACTACCAATTATCTATAAAGGGGTACTATTCAAAGAAAAATCAAAATCAAAAGTTAAAGAATGAAAGTCAATTGCATTGAAATCCAATCACAATATATATATATATATATATATATATATATATATATATATATATATATATATATATATATATAGAGAGAGAGAGAGAGAGAGAGAGAGAGAGGGAAAAGCTAGCAATATATATATATATATATATATATATATATATATATATATATATATATATATATATATATATATATATATTTAATATATATATATATATATATATATATATATATATATATATATATATATATATATATATATATATATATATATATATATATATATTAAATATATATATATATATATATATATATATATATATATATATATATATATATATATATATATATATAGAGAGAGAGAGAGAGAGAGAGAGAGAGAGAGAGAGGGAAAAGCTAGCATTATGTAAAGGTTATGTGGTTCGTGTGTGTATGGGTGCATGCGGACATGTTCATATGGTTAGATAGTAGGCATGTGTGTATGTGAATATACATGAAAGTGTATATGAGGATTTGAGTTTCAAGACAATAGCTATCCAGTTACACTACTCATGGCATATTGGTTAACAATCTACAATGCACAACCTATTTACTCATAGCATGCATGGCTAACCATATATATATATATATATATATATATATATATATATATATATATATATATATATATATATATATATATATATATATATATATATATATGAACATAACATATATGAACATAACATAGAGATGAAGGGTTAGGTTTACATGGCAGTTGTGAACATTAGTGTATATTAGTGTAGAGTATCAAGAGTACAGGGGTTATAACTTAAAATGAAGGGTTCAATTATTCAGTTCAGTTTAACATTACATATTAAATCTGAAATTGAACTAAACATTTAAAATCAATGTGAAAAATGTTAACATGTATTCAGTTTTAGGATTTTGGAGAAATTCGAACATCAAATCAACCCAATGTTTATCACAACCTAACATGTAAAAATATGAAACCTAACATTATATCCCTGCATACAACAATGTATATACCTTAAAATATTACATTTAAAAACAGCAATTTGAGCTAATATTTAAAATCCAGTGTTAAGGGTTAATATGCACAGTCTCAAATTTGACAAGTTCAAACACAAAACTCAACCAATTTCTTTAAGAATTGAAACCTTGTGTATAAGATACATGTGCAGTGATGTAAACAAAACTAATAACATGAAATTTATATTTAAATTACAAATTTAAATTAGAAAAAGCAGAGAACCAGTCTCTGATACTGTACTGTATCAGAAATATTAGGGTTTTGAGAATTTAAACATCAACAACATATTAATATGTATTTAGATGGGTTGGTAATCAAAGTGTAGCATGCATACGTGTCAGGCAAAGTATCTGTGTCCACTATATATTCTCATGTCCTAATATAAAAATCAAATTCTATATTAAGACCGACATTTAGATTCCTACCAAGATTATAAAGTAGGTGATTGATGTAATCAAGACAGTTTTATTATTATTATTATTATTATTATTATTATTATTATTATTATTATTATTATTTAATACAAGAAAAATAGCAAGAAGAAATAACGATAAAATTTGTTCTGCTTATCTGTTTAAAAGAAGGAACCATTTTGAAACCAGAGCTATAATATCAAATCTAAGATAAGGTCTAGCAAAATTATCGATTCATTATTTTAAGAAAAGGTTCATAGTAAGAAGTTACACAAAGGTTTATAATACAGCTAAAGCTACTCCTATTCCTAAGATAAATAATGAGAAACAAAATAATTTTTTTTTGAAAGACTGAACAAAAGTAGAGAAAACTTGTTCAAGAGTATTTAAGGTACAATCTGATAATCATATGCGTCTATCCAAAATCATGGTGCTCCAAATCCTCGTCATACTAGTAAGCAAGGCTACGATAATAACAGAGTCCTCGACTAAGGTACATACCTCTAGGTTCATGGTATTTAAAATTTCTGCATTGCTACATGCGACGGCAAAAATCTTAAATTTTTACACCCAAGAAATACGTCCAAAATCTGACTATATGTCCTCACTATGCCAGCTAACATGACTATTGAAGATTCTAGATCCCATAACTGAGGTGACCTAGCCCATATGATTTTCTTAGAAGAAAAACAAACATAACAAAAGAGCAACATGGAAAAATCAATCAATCAGCAAGGAACAGATGGAATCGGATTTCAAGGTAGTTATAAAAGACAATTGCGGGAATATAATCGAGAAGAAAGGAACTTACAACAAGATCTCTAATGGTCTGTGTATCCTCGACTGTCCTGACGATAGCTCGCCCTGCTGGTTTCCCCTGGTCTACTGCTGATGCTGCATGAACCGCTGCTGCTGAGAGAAATCAAAAATGACGGAAAAGTCTATATACAGACAGAGGTGCACCTCCAATGTAGCAGAAACGCCAACCTGAGTTGGCACAACAGGAGCTGCAATCTCGAGGCCCTGATGAATAGGACGAGAGGTGGCCAGCCTCTCGATAGTATTCCCCGGACCGGAGCGATGAGATTGTGTCTTCATAACCATCATGAAGACAGATCAAAACAAGAAGCAATTTCTGAGAATGAAGCAAAAATTCAAAGGGAGGCAGTTTATATTCAAGGAAAGTCAATAAGCAAAAATTTAGATAAAGGAATAGGATTAAGTGTTTTCCTAGTGTGATTGAGTACCCTCAAAAATATCCTAATCCTACTACAGGCTGTAGTGATACTCTGGTTCGAATACCACTACACTTCTAGTCTCGACCTGCATGGGCCACCTCTAAAAACGTGTCACGACCCGTACCCTAGAGTAAGAGAACGAGAAGTGGGTACGTCCAGCCTACGTCACACTATCGACGGTAGAACGCTGTCCTAGGTCAAACATCTAACAATATAAAGGTACCTATACAGTATATACACTTCGAATGGAGGTGACATGGCAAATACAGTCTCAATCACATCTAAGGTAGAGCATGATAAAAGATAGATAAAATATGAAATCCACTAAGAGATACCGCAGATAGAAGTCTAAGTGTCTAAGATACACAAACCCAGAAAACATCTCAAATCTCAAATACAGTAATCCATAAAGTAAATACAACTCAGGATAACTAAAATAACTATCTATACAACCTCTACTGCGTCTCCTCTAGGCTAGCAGGCAACCTCCAAGCTTTCTGTAAAATTTATCAACAGGTCCAGTCAGGACAGGAGCGAGCACAATACATCTCATGCAGTTCATATCAAGTTAGAAAAAATAAAGCATGCAATAGAGTAAGATACATGAAATGCTGAAAGAGAATATATAAAGTAAAGGAGATAATTGTAAGGAAATATCTACTATAAATAGAGAACTAGCAGTGACTAGTGAGTCAGAGTAAAATATAAACATGTGAATGGCATAGGAGATTCATGACTACAGCTAAGAGTGATTCATGACTACAGCTACTTGGATAATATTTACATGCCTATTTCTACTCTCCTATCCCCAATCAATACATAAGGATCTGTTCAAGTTATGTTAAGATTCGTGAAACTTCACATGGCTCATAAAATGAGTGATACGTGAAGATGATTCATGATGGCTCTGTGAACATGAGAGTACATGTGTCATAAGCGATTCGTGAATCAATGAAAGCATAGAGATACGTGATGATTCATGAAACGCACAAAACATGCAGTATCCGATGCTCCCGAGGGGGATAACATCTCATGAAAAGATCCATATAGTACCAATCCATGCTACCAATGTGTCAGCATCAAGTAAAGTAATCTAGAGCAAGAATATAAATCCTAGCAAGTATGAAACGGTCAGAGAATGTACTCTCCTGATAACTGAATGTCCGAAGAGGGTGTACTGCCTGAGGAGAGGTGTCTGTCTCCTAATCAGAGCAACACAAGTTAAAACATGTCTAAAATAAGGAAATAGACTGCTACAATGGATCTACATGCTGTCTAGGTCAAACTAGGCTAAAGTCAATACTTGGTCAACTTTAGTCAACTATCTAGTCAAAGCTAGGTCAACTGGGTCAACCTAGACTCAATGAAGTCTCACTAGGCCTAACCAGTCTACCCTAGCTAGTACACACCCTACAAATCCAAGGCTATACAAGCCAACACAAGTCACATATCAAGATACATCACATTCATGCATATTCAACATTATATATATATATATATCTATATATATATATATATATATATATATATATATATATATATATATATATATATATATATATATATATATATATATAAGAGAAAAGAACTAACATGTAAAGCTATGTGTGTGTGTGTGTGTGTGAACATGGAGGTATACATAAAAAGAGAAATCAACACTAGTTATGAGTCTACACTACACATGGCACAAAGCTAACCCATCTACATTACACATGTATTATACTTAACATGCATGGCTACAAGTATACATCTATATACATTAGAGTAGAGACTATTTAAGTTACAACTAACATGCATCTATACTCTACATAAATGTATATACATTATAGCAATCATTTAGAGAAGGGTTACATGGCATGGTGGTTGACATAGAGTGGGGTGTCCTTGTGCAGAGGGTGAAGTTTATTCTCAGTTTAGTTCCACATTTGCATATAAACTAAAGTGAGCTATCCCATAAACTGGTGTAACTAACCACATAAAATGAACCATGTTATCTAAAATCTGCCATTAAGCCAACATCCCATATGCATACAGCTCATGCATTGTCTAATACTGAAATTAACTAACATTTCGAATTAAGGGGTTGAAGGTTAACATTACATTCATAGACATTCCACTATATTGAAAACTGAAATTGGCTTGGCAATAGAAAAAGGAAGGTATATATGCTTACATGGACAGTTCAGTGTTCGAACAACCTAAAATGAACTAACATTCAATCTAAATATCAGCTATGCATTGGTTCTATGTCTACATATGAAATCTGATATTACATTTATAATATTTATACATTATGCATTCATATCTATCATTACATGTATACCTTGCATTCATATCTAGCATTCATTATATACTTTCATACATACATTGTATATCATTCTTTTATTCATGCATTTATGTATTGCTTAAATATATTATATTAATTGCTTTCCTATATGCTTGCATTCAACCATATATATATACATTAATGTAAAGAGGATATATATCATATATATATCATTTCATTCATCTAACATATCATGTATTACATACTCTATATTCAATTAATATCCATACTACATAGGCTCATAGGTTACACAAAATGCATATATTGTATATTTACTCTTCTACTTAAAATCAATAATGTACCAATTGGGCCTCTACTAAATTCTAGGATTAAAGTATGTTATAGCCCTTCGTGTTAGCTTTCGAAAACTTCAAACGGATCGTATTTTCGTGTCCGGAAGCTCCCGAAATTGCGAAAATACCGAAACACGTTCGTCTTTCGTACAGCTGACACTCAAATAATTCTATAGAAAGTTACAGAAAGAATTTGTCTTATTAAAATATATATTTGGAAAGCTAACTTCGATACGGTTCTTTTAAAAAAATGGGAGATAAATCGGAGTTCTAAGCTAAAAGTTATGACATTTCTAAGTTGCTTTGGTTAATAAAAACGTGGATGAATATTATGACGAATTTGAGTTGTTTTGGACAAAAGGACACATATAGGCCAACATACTTGGATACAAACATAGGTATCCAAATAAAACTCATTCTAACCATCCTAACTAAGATCAATCCACTCTCTAACAATTCTAAAACTGAATTTAAATATCTATTTAAACTATTATCATACATACATATACATGGGGTGTCCTAATTTGGGATCTATCAAGTAGGACACAAGACACATATCTAAAATCCTCAAGAGAGCTCCAAATGGCCTCAAATTTGAATCTAAATGGGACACATGCATGAGGATGGATCCTATGGATTCAAAACTAATTTATATACAAATGAAATCGATTTAGATGATGGGTTTTACCTATTGGGAGTGGAATCCCAATAAAATTCTTTAGGACACGGCTCCGATATGAAGATCCCTCAAAGTGGACACTCCTCCTTGCACTTCTCTTCCAATCCTTGGTAGCACCCTTCCCTTGGAGAATGAGAATGATTGAGGGAAGGTTTGGTGAAAGAATGATTTGATTTGGAGATCAAATCAATGGGAAGGCTCTCTAAAATTAGGGAAGAACAAAAGGAAAATAGAAGAGACAAGATTGTAATGAATGAAATGAATCATTCTCCCCTAAAGGTGGCTGCCATAAAGAGTCCATTAGGACTAATGGGAAATGTCCTAATTGCCCCTCTCTAGTCTCATATGGTTAAGTCTAGATTAGGTTCAAGTTTGGGGTCAAAATGATCTAGTTTTGAGTTTCTAACTTAACCATTCTAACATGATAAAAATTAGTTTAATTAATTAACTTAAATGTTGGGTTTTGTGGGCCATTCTTAACTTAATATTGGGTTCCATCTAGAGTTTAAGCTACCCGGGTCACAATACAAGTCGGAACGAGACGAAACGCAAACCCAACTAAACAAATCCAATAAAAACAATATTAAAAATATAAAATTTTCCCAAAATATTAAAATATGAAAAATGACCAAAATTATAATACATCAATTGAAATATTATTAAAATAATCTAAAATTCACCAATTAATTAAAATCCTAAATAATTCAAAAGTCACAAAATGACCAAAATATCCTTAGCCTAAAAAGTTGTAAATAGTCATTCTAATCACATGATTAGGTTTCCATGGTCATGGTTAATCTCTAGGCTCAATAGTTCTAGTGTTTACTAGCTAACAAATCAAAATTATAATTCACCAATTTTAAATAGTATTAAATTAATTAAAAATTCCCATAAATCATAAATCCTATTATTAAATAATAAACTTTACAAAAGTTTAAAATTACCCTCATTTTAGAAAAGTGGGTGTTACAAGTAGAAGCCATTGGTGGATAGCTAGCAAGGGTTGGAAGCTTTGGGACCGTTGTAAATTGAGGAAGGCATCGTCAGGCTCTTTACATTGAGATTCCAACTCTCAATAGGTAAACCTATTTACACCTATTGAAATCATAATTTTTCTTCATAGATGTATTCATTTAGGGTTACCCTGGGTGTAGCCCAAGTTTGGTAGGATTTCGTATCCATTTGATATGAGTATCGGACACGTATCGGAGGGTAGATAAAGGTATTTGGTGAAATGCCCAAATGGAGTGCATGTTAACCAAATTTGAAACAAATTTCAGATTTGGGTAGCCTAATAGGTGGGGTTTTGATTTGTGATAGACTGAGTTGGATACGAACATGCTGTTTGGACACTGCACAGGGAAGTACTGTGCTTCCCTGCTGCTCGAGTGTCCGGTAGGACACGACACAGCTCCGTACGACCTAAATTTTAGGGACATGAAGGGGCACTCTCTGACAAGATGATCCTCAAATTTAGGCAATATCATCGAGTAGTTTAGGAGAAATCCAACCTGCACTGTCTCGACCATACTTCACACACGCGCGCACAAGTGCCTGTGATACGCACTTCATGCGCGGACATGAGGACACTTAGACTCGTGTCAGGCTACCCTAACCCTAGCCCTAGACCTAGGCTACCCATTCGACACCACCAATTAGTGTCTTAGTGGACGCACGTGTCCCTGAATGAGCCGACATGCGTGCACGAGACCGTGCACTGCACTGTCTCTGACACCCAGTTCGACCAGGTTTTGACACATGTTCGTGGCACTTTGGACACGATATTTTGACAGAGGAGGACACGAATGACCCCTCCTAGGTTGGCATACATCATACCTCTCTGATTTGTATGAGTTTGGTTTAGTTTTCATGAGAATTTGTGTTCGATTTATGTGTTTGCTGATATATGTTGTTTACTGTTTTCAAATGTTCAATTCGATTTCAAAAGAAGTTTACATTTATACTTGAGTTTAGTTTTATGTTCCAAATTGGTTTATGATATAGATTTTTGGATTTTTCAAATGGATTTGGGGGTTCGACTATTGTTGACTGATACATGTTAATGTTGGTTTTCAAATTAAATTAAAAAAGGTAAATTCGTAATCAAGGTTTCAAAATAAATTCCCAGAGACTTAGGGTTGAGTTAGATGTTGGTTTGGCTTCGAATTTGGATTCTTGATACTTGTTTCAATATTAAGTTCCAGTTTTGAATATGTATGTATGTTGGATATTAGGTTTTGGTTTCAAAAGTCTACTTATATATGTATTGGTTTTTATTTGGTTTAGTTATAAGTTTAGATGTATATGTAGATTAATAAATCTGAATGTATATAGATATATGTCTATATATATGTTGTATGCATGTTATATATAAGTACCAGTGTATACTTAGAAAGGTATATCTATATGTTCATATATAGGTATGTTTGTATGTTGTGAGATAGGTGAGTTGGATTTGAAAGAGTGGATGAAGGATTGGGTAGCAGCAGTAGCTGCAAAGGAGGACAGCAGCAGTGTCTAGTACTGCAAGTAGGGGCATCACTTGGCTGCCTTAGTTTTGGTTTGGGTTGCCTTGGAAGGCCCTGTCTAGGCCTGACTTGGAATGGTTGGTTATCCAACAATGCAGTAGTAGGGGCTGCACTAGGCAGCCCCTTGTTACATGTTGCAGCAGCTTTGGCATGAAAGCTTGGCCTAACTTGGCCTTGGCTTGGGTTGCGTATGAGTGTTTGAGTAGGATTGTGCGTGAGAGTGAGTGTTACCTTGGTTTTTAGGCCATGAGATTAGAGTGAAGTTTTGGGTAGAGAGCTGGTTGTAAAGGGTTTTGTAAATATGTAGGTATGGTTATATGTGATATAGGTTAGTTAGGATAAGGGGGTGTGGTAGAGTATATGTGGTATCTATAAGTAAGGTAGAGGTTAGGTTTAGCCATAGGCTATGGGGGTTTGAGCTTCCCTTTCATATATATTATAATAATATATAGGAATAATGTTTATAAGTATTGAGATGTATGTATATACATTATGTGGTAGATATATAGATGTAGTATAAGGTAAAACCTAGATTGGTTAGAGGATGACCTAGTTTAACTCCTAGTTGGCCAAAATTGACTTGTTGACCTAGTTTGACTCCTAGTTGACCAAAATTGACTTGTTGACCAAGTTTGACTCCTAGTTGACCAAAATTGACTTGTTGACCTAGTTTGACCCAGACAGTTGACCAATTTGACTTAGAGTTGACTTTGGCCTAGCTTGACTTAGAAATCATGTAGATTGTATTTTATACTTCACTTACCTTAAACTGAATACATCATAACCTGTATTGCCTTAACTAGGATTTTGAGACTCCAGTTCAGACATCTATTTTCATCAGTCATTCAGGGTACCAGGCGAGTACATTCTCTGATAATATTTCTATTTTATGATATCGTCTTTGTTTCTAGTATTTAGTGTAGATATCCTTGTTCTCTTGACACATTGTTCACACGGATTGGTATTTGTCTGGATCCCGTCATAAGATATTATTCTTCTTATATATGGTATGCCTTGTGCAAGTCTTCCTTGTTCCTTGTTGATTGTATGGACACGATTCCTGTGAAGGGGAGCTACTTTCCAGATAATACGTGTCATGACGTGTCATGACTTGATCCACTATATTAGTCAGGAATGTGGGTGTTAGCGTAGATATGTGATCAATACCCCACAATACCAGTATTGTATCCTCATTATATCACCATTGTATCATCACTGTATAGTGTTAATCATACACTCACGTATGATTAGCCAGGCCAAACATTGTATCAAGTTCTAAGTCGATACATGTTGAAATTAGTGCTAAACTCACATAGATAGCAGTTCCAGATTTTCGTACATGATATACACTGTGCTCTTACCCTTCTCATTTACAGTTTCGATATACCCAGCCACGATGCATATACGCTCTACTTTACCTAGTATATTCTCTCTATCTACTGCTAATTTTCAATATTGTATAACTAGAACTGTTGTTTGAGATTTTGTACTCGTTCTCGTCCTGATTGGACATGTTGAAAATATTACAGATGATGAGGAGGAGTGCCCTACCTATTACGGTCCTCATGACGTGGTTGGTATAGAGTTGGAGACCCTAGTGCAGCCGGGGCTAGCTCTAGCAGATGAGGCCTTGGTATAGTTGTGCTAGTTTTATTATAGTATTGGACTCTGTCTCCAGATTACTTTGGCTTGTTATTATTTGTTAGTTATTTGTTTTGAGATTGTTGACTCAGAGATTTTGGACTTGTATTATTCTGTGTTGGATTTTCAGGATGATATTTATAAATCTTGTTGTCTTTAACTTTCAGTATTATCTATCATCATTCTTAGAGTTTGTGATTGAGTATATTATATTGTCATTGCTTGTCCTCCGTTCGGAGTTGACCATTCTCGACAGGTTTTGATATTCTAACTATTGATAAATAGTAGACCTAAACAGCATTCTATGCCATTTCTGCGACGTAGGCTGGGACACTGTCACGCACTCATGCCTCTACTCCGGGTACGGGTCGTGACAGTAATAGATCCTAAAACTTCGACTAATGCACCATCGACGAGCAAAAACATTGGAAAGTTGGTCGATGACTCATCCGAGATTGCTCTCGTCGGAGTCCAACCACCGATCAAGGGTGGAACTCTACTTTCGATGAAAACTTTTGATATTTCTATTCGCAAATGAGAACTCATGTCACGACCCGCACCCTAGAGTAAGGGCACGAGAAGTGGGTACGTCTAATCTACGCCGCTGTGTCGTCGGTAGAACGCTGTCCTAGGTCAATCATCTAATAATATAAGGTACATGTACAGTATATACACTCCGAATGGAGGTGACATAGCAGAATACAGTCTTAATCACATCTAAGGCAGAAAACGATAGGATAGATAGAAATGAAATGAAATCCACAAAGAGATACAACAGATAAAAGTCTAAGTGTCTAAGATGTCACAAATCCAGAAAACATCTCAAATCTCAAATACAATAATCCAGAGTAAATACAACTAAAAATAACTAATCTAAACTAATGGTTTGTCATCCACTGCTAATGGGTCCTGTTGGAGATCCATGTCACAGTAATCCTCTATTGTAGTCCCATAATAGGTGGTACAGAGCGTCTCATCCTCTGTAATATTTTCAACAGGTCCAGTCAGGACATGAGCGAGCACAATACATCTCATACAAATCATAACAGGTTAGGAAATATAAATATGCTAGAGAGTAAGATACATGAAACTGAAAGAACAACAAAATATAAAAGAGAGAGACTGTAAGTAAATATCTACAATATAATAGAGAACTAATCAGCGACTAGTGATTCAGAGTACAAGATAAACATGTGAACAGTTGGAGGGTGATTCATGACTATACTAAAGAGGTGATTTATGACTATACTACTTTAGAATTATTCACATATTTATTTCTACTCCCCCATCCCCAATTAATACACAAGGATCCATTCAAGTTACGTTAAGATTCATGACTATACTACTGGCCCATAAAGGGTGATTCAAGAGTGATTCATGAATAGATTCGTGAAGGCTCTGTGATTCATGAGAGTACAGGAATCACAAGCTGATACATAAAGATTCATGATAATAGAGGCATGAGATACATGATGTAAGTGAAACACATGAGACATGAGTATCTGATGCTTCCGAGAGGGATAACATCTCATAAAGGGATCCATATAGTACCAATCCGTGTTACCAACGTGTCAGCATCAAGTAAAGTAATCTAAAGCAGGAATATAATCCTAATAAGATATAAAATAATCAGAGAATATACTCGCCTGATACCCTGAACAGCTGATATAAAAAGATGGCCAACTGGAGTCATAGAGTCCTAGTTAGAGCAACACAGGTCAATATGTATACGGGAGATGATAAATGAAATGTACAATGCATCTGCATGCTGTCTAGGTCAAACTAGACTAAAGTCAACACTTGGTCAACTCTAGTCAACCACACTAGTGAAACTAGGTCAACTATGTCTAGTCCTAGCCCAAACAAGTCTAACAAGTCTCACTAGGCCTAACCAAGCCTAGGCTAGCACTCATACAATCACAAGGCAATGTGAACCATAACAATGTATAATATAAAATAGATACTATATATAAATACATACCTTCATACATACATGTATATCCACATTACATACATATTTATATATAAAGGCATATGTTACATCATGTATATTTACATAGTTACATAGATATATACATTCATGCACATTTATATACATACTTTTATACATTATATATGTTAACATTCATTACAATGTATTATATTTTACTTATACCTTTGATTCATTCATTCATATATGACATTCATTCATGCATTTATGCATTCATTCATTCATGTTATCACTATATACATACTTGATTCATATATCCACAGATACATACATGGATACACAACATACATGTATACATGCTTATATTGTATACATGCATACATACATATCATGTATACATACATGCATTGCATACATGCCTACATATATATCATATATGCATACTTACATTCATTCATGCACCTATACATACATACATAGATGCATACATACATATTTGAATACATAATATACTTGCATACATTATATTCATATATTCATACTCTACATTATATTACATTCATTCCTGCATACATGCATACATATAATATATGCATACAAACTCATATTTTTAACTCAAAATATATGTGAATACATACATTACATTACCTTAACACCTATATATATCATTCATTTATATCCCATATGCATGCATACTTCAGTTCAGGCTTTATATCCATTTATATATCATTAAGTTGCATTTATATACTTATTTTTATTACATACATGTCATTCATGCATATTACATACTTACATGCATCTATACATTATATACATTGTATACAACATGTAAAAATAGAAGAGGAAAAAAAGAGGAAAAAACTGAAATGGAAAGGAAAGGGAAGGAAAGGAAAAATGTAAGAAAAAGGAAAAACAGTGGACATATACATGTTTGCATCATATATTCTACATTATCATACATGCTATCATTATATATTGTATTATATTATGTATACATTATGAATTCATATCTATCATTACATGTATACGTTGCATTCATATCTAGCATTCATTATATACTTTCATGCATACATTATATATCATTCTTCTATTCATGCATTTATGCATTGCTTACATACGTTACATTGATTGCATTCCTACATGCTTACATTTAACCATATATATATACATTAATGTAAAGAGGATACATATCATATATATATATATATATATATATTATTTCATTCATCTAATAAATCTTGCATTACATACTCTACATTCATTTAATATCCATACTACATAGGCTCATAGGTTACACAAAATGTCTATGTCGTATAGTCACTCTTCTACTTAAAACCAATACTGTACCAATTGGATCTTCACTAAATTGTAGGATTAAAGTATATCGTAGCCCTTCGTGTTAGCTTTTCGAAACTTCAAACGGATCGCATTTTCGTGTCCGGAAGCTCCCGGAATCACAAAAATACCAAAACGCGTTTGTCTTTCGGACAGCTGACACTCAAATAATTTTACAAAAAGTTTCAAAACGATTTTGACTTATTAAAATATATATTTGGAAAGCTAACTTCGATTGGTTCTTTTAAAAAAAATGAAAGATTAAACGGATTTCTAAGCAAAAAGTTATGAAATTTCTAAGTTGCTTTGGTTAATAAAAACGTGGATGAATATTATGACGAATTTGAGTTGTTTTGGACAAAAGAAACACATGTAGGCCAAGATACTTGGATACCAACATAGGTATCCAAATAAAACTTATTCTAACCATCCTAACTAAGATCAATCCACTCTCTAACCATTCTAAAACTGAATTTAAATATTTATTTAAACTATTATCATACATACATACACATGGGGTGTCCTAATTTGGGATCTATCAAGTAGGATACAAGACACATATCTAAAATTCTCAAGAAGCTCCAAATGGCCTCAAATTTGAATCTAAGGGGGACACATGCATGAGGATGGATCCTACGGATTCAAAACTAATTTATATGCAAAGAAAATTGATTTAGAGGATGGATTTTACCGATTGGGAGTGGAATCCCAATGAAATCCTTTAGGACACGGCTCCGATACGAAGATCCCTCAAAGTGGATACTCCTCCTTGCACTTCTCTTCCAATCTTTGGTAGCACCCTTCCCTTGGAAAATGGGAATGATTGAGAAAAGATTTGGTGAAGGAACGATTTGATTTGGAGATCAAATCAAAGGGAAGGCTCTCTATAATTAGAGAAGAACAAAAGGAAAATAAAAGAGGCAAGATTGTAATGAATGAAGTGAATCATTCTCCCCTAAAGGTGGCTGCCATAAAGAGTCCATTAGGGCTAATAGAAAATGTCCTAATTGCCCCTCTCTAGTCTCATATCGTTAAGTCTAGACTAGGTTCAAGTTTGGGGTCAAAATGATCTAGTTTTGAGTCTCTAACTTAACGATTCTATCATGATTAAAAATTAGTCTAATTATCTAACTTGATGTAAAACCCCTAAATTTCTACTATTTTTTTTATTTATTATTAAATTTGCATGGATTTAAAATTTTGTATTGTACGCCACGTAGTCGTATTATACGTCGCGCACAAAATTTTGTTTTTCGAAATTGCTCGACGAGTGCGAATACGTGCGAGCGTACATATTTTTTTGAAAATATTATTCTTCTATTTTTGAAGTTTCAAAATAATATACATAATAATTATTTTGTTATCGTTCCAATTATTTCCAAGTTTGTTATTTTGTTTATAAAGCCTTACATTTTCGCAATTATTATTAATAAATAATATTTTTACTTGAATGCTAGAAAAGCATAATTATAAGAATATTAATTGTACAAACATATATTTTTCTAATTAATCATTTGTTTATTTTAAATAATGTAATTTTCGAAATTTATTTATTATAGTATTTTTGGAAAACATATTTTTGAAATAATTGTGACAATTTAAATTTGATTTGATTCCATGGAAACATTTAAATATGTTAAGCTAATATCTATATTTGGAATTTGATTAATTGATTTGATTTAAATTAGATTTGGATTTGAAATTGGGTTTGGATTTGGATTTGGATTTGATTGCTTTTAAATTTAATTTGGAACTACCTAAATTGGGTTTTAAACTATTCCTAACCATTATCTAATTGGAAATTCCCACATCCTATAAATATAGGCAGGTACTCCTCCAATATTTTTATCATCCACATTATTTTTCTCCACAAATAATTCTCCCTACGTGCATCGTGTCCGTGTTCATCCATCAATCTTATTCCATATTTACATTTACATTATCATCTCCTTCGTGTCGACAATCCCGACACCAATTCCTAGTCCTAATCCTAAGCCCTATCCCGTCTTGTCCGCTGCCTTCGCCGTACCCGTCTCCTGTCACAGCACTCCGCCAACTTCGGCAGCGCCCGTCCACCAAACCGCTACCATCACGCCTTCTCCCGACACCACGGCAACCACCCCGACCTTCGCCGTCCTCACCACAGCCACTGCCAAACACTCATCACCACCGGCCGACCAAACCCAGCCTCTTCCCCCGCTCACCACCATCGCGGCCATCAGCCAGAACCACCAACAACCACCATCCATCACCGCCCCATCACCAACACCATCGTCTCTAAGGCCACCGCCACCAGTGTCCAACTCCGGCCAACCACCCAAGAAATCAGAAACTAAGAAAGAAACCCTAACCTAACCACTCACCTTGCCGATCGGATCGCCCGCCGCCGCCCGTGTCCGCTGACCCCACGAGCGTCACCGTCCCACGTCGAGCTCACCGCTGGCCGCGGGTCAGCGCGTGTCTCCGCGAGTGGCAACCGCCGGCCAAACCCCACGCTTTCCTCCGCCTCCTCCGGTCCTGCCACCACCTCGCCGCCGCGTCTGCACCCATAGCCGCCCGCTCCCGGCGCTGCGTCGCCGCCCACGCCCGCCGCCACGGGCAAGCGCCCCACCACCGGAGCCGCGCTCCCCTGCGGCGCGCCACCCAACCCGTCCAGCCCGCTCCGCTTCCTCCGTCTGACCAAAACCGCCGATCAAAACCCATCCCCCCTCTTTCCTCTCTCTCTCCTCCTCCTGTTTCCTCTCCTTTTAATTTTTTTTAATTTTTTTTATTTTTTCCCTTCAGCTCTCTCGAAGAGAGAGCATATCTCTTTCCCAGAGAATACAACCCTGTACTGATATTTTATTTTTGTTATTATTATTATTATTATTATTATTAATATTATTATTATTCTTATCATTATATTTATTTTCTGATTACTATTCTGATTATTATTATTATTACTATTATTATTATTATTGTTATTATTATTATTATTATTTCATTTTTGGTTGGTATTGTCTTATTAAATAGATTTTTGTCTTGTTCCAAATTCTCTTTGAGTATTATCATTACCGTTATTTTATAGTAATATTAGGATTACTAATATTATCATTATTGATTACTATTTTATTGGATATTATTGCTAAACATCATATTTAATATTTTACTATTATTATTACTATACTTTTTGTAACTAATATTATGTTACTATAAATAACTGATTTTTGCGTAATTGAGTATCAAACAATTTTTTCAAATTATTTTGTAAAATATGGGTATATAGTTATATAAATATTATATTTGGTTTGACTTATATTTCGAAATATAGTTTTCTGCCTATAATTTCAAATTTGACAACTTAGAGTTTTGTCGAAAACGATTTTTGACTTTAAAGTATTTCTTTTAAACTCAAAATAGTTTTCGATTATTATAAATAGTAGTTCTCTAAAATCATATATATTATTCACTTCTTTTCTTTGATTATCCTTGTCCATGACCAATCCTCCTTTTCCTATTTCCTCGCCCATTTCAAACATAGCTTATGACCACCCTAACTAATTTGACCGTTCTGGACCCAATGGAACCGACCGTATCACCATCAGAGGTCTCCTTGTACAGTTGTTGCACCGAAGTTGCAGATCGTGCCGCCTTGATTATCGCAGCACACCAGGCGCAATATCAGGCAAGACACCTTGCCATTAGCTGTTTAATTATTTTTAGCTCATATTTCATGCATGTCTATTATTTTCTTTATAAACTGTGATACATGGCATAACTGTTCTTTTATATTTCCTGCTGTGTATTATTTTCTTACAAATTAAACCTAGATTTAAGGGACCACCTTGTGTGTTGCATTCATTGGCCTTGACACGTTGTAAACACGAAGTTGTGTGTCGCATGTAGAACACGGAAGTGCGTGGTTGGCTGGCCACCAGTACGTACAAGCCGTGCGATAGGAATAACCGCTAATAGAGGTTGCATGATAGTTTGACTTAGCGGTTATAGAGGTTACTGTTGTGGATACAACATGGTAGGCATTGGGTGGGAAGAACATCTCCTTAATGTATGGGTCATTTATGCACTGCCCTGATTGCCGGTTATCTCCAGTGGGAGGTACGGTCCTGCTAGCCGGTTATCTCCAGTGGGAGGTACGGTCCTGATTGCCGGTTATCTCCAGTAGGAGGTACGGTCCTGATTCCTGATTCCTGACTAACCCGGCCCATGCGTCAAAGGTTGTTCTTTATTGCATATTCACTATAGTACGGTTAGGTACCCTATTGTATGAGTCATGGCATGGAAAGATACGTCGCCGTGAATTAGTTTACCATCTCCTGTCCTTGTTTGGTTGGGGGGATGGTACGCTCATTCAGTAGGTGCGTATTGGACCGTGTTATAAATTCGATTGACTCATATTATTGAGCGATATTTATTCAGTTTATATGGCATGCTATTATGTGTCTTGTTACGTCCCTCTGAGGACCTGGTTGTCTTGCCAGGTGTGTGCTATTGTCTCTCGCAGGTGCTTTCGCTCTAGCTGTGTTCATTGCTATTTCTCGAGGATGATTGCATTTGGATCGTCTTCGCTCTGCTCGCCAAAAATTATTTATTCTATCATGTACTTTTCTTTATTTTGTTGGTAGTGGATTTGTCTCCGCCCAACATATTGTATCAAGACAATTTATTCTCATATATGACATCTTCTATTCTTTTATTCTTGTGGATGAGATTAGTTAGGATTTTACTGTATTTTACAGCTTATGTATTTATACGAGGCTTTCATATATTGGAGTATACTTCGTATGAATACAGTTAGCATGACTACGTTCCTAGTCCTACGTATTTTGGGACTGGGGCGTTACATGTTTTTGTGGTGGCCCATACAGGTCAAGACAAAATTGTTTGGTTACTTTACCGTACCAAGCAAGCCTGCGGATAGGATTAGAAGTATAGGATCTCATCCACATACTTGACCTCTTCCCTTGATTATATCTACCGTTTGACTTATCAATTGCATCTTGCTTGCCTCCTTCCATCCCTATTCTTGTCTTCCCTTCGTGCTTGCTAGAGATTGACCCTACTAGTTTGTTGTCCCAAAACACCATTAGTTTAATTCTTTAAGTTGGGTAGACTCCCTTATGACCTAGCAACCCCTTTTGACCTAGCGACCTATATTAGCAAGCTTATTTAGATCCTAGAATCTAGAGAACCTAACCCTTCTAGCCAACCAAGGACTTGGACAAGAAGACTATAGGACAACTGTATGACTTAGAATCATTCTACCTTATTTTTATCTAAATCTCTCGTGCCTATGTTTTTACCACTTTGACTAAAGTTGCAACTATAAACTAGTTTTGCAAACTCATCCCTTCATCGAGTTTGTTCATGACTTATGCTATTGAGCGGCCGCTCACTAACATATTGTCTAATCAGGACCGGTGCATAATGGTCTGATCAACCAAGTGCATTTTGGTTCGCTTTTGTCTATTATTCTACGTAGATGGGCCATAATTAAACCATGCCCTTACAATCCCATCCACGGCTGCCTTGACAACCCTTTTGAAATAATTCAATCGTCTTTGAATCACGTATTCGTATTCGATAAACGTCTCCTTCAAACTCTATATTGCTCTCGCCTTCATCTATTTTAGAAGGACGAAGGCGTTGTACAAGAACCTTCCTAGCCTTCATATCATTATCAATCGATATTTCATCCTAAAAACTCCTCGTCCTTCTTCTCGGCCCGACTATGACCTTCATTCATTACTCGCGACCATACTTGTATTATTTTTTTCTACGATCTAAATCGCAATTCCTTACGACAGGATTTTGCGAAAAGATTGTTGTCATTTAAATCCCCATTGATACCCCTTGTGTCCTCTCACCCCCCTACTAATTCTTAATTTCGAGGACGAAATTTCTTTTAAGTTGGGTAGGATGTAAAACCCCTAAATTTCTACTATTTTTTTATTTATTATTAAATTTGCATGGATTTAAAATTTTGTATTGTACGCCACGTAGTCGTATTATACGTCGCGCACAAAATTTTGTTTTTCGAAATTGCTCGACGAGTGCGAATATGTGCGAGCGTACATATTTTTTTGAAAATATTATTTTTCTATTTTTGAAGTTTCAAAATAATATACATAATAATTATTTTGTTATCGTTCCAATTATTTCCAAGTTTGTTATTTTGTTTATAAAGCCTTACATTTTCGTAATTATTATTAATAAATAATATTTTTACTTGAATGCTAGAAAAGCATAATTATAAGAATATTAATTGTACAAACATATATTTTCCTAATTAATCATTTGTTTATTTTAAATAATGTAATTTTCGAAATTTATTTATTATAGTATTTTTGGAAAACATATTTTTGAAATAATTGTGACAATTTAAATTTGATTTGATTCCATGGAAACATTTAAATATGTTAAGCTAATATCTATATTTGGAATTTGATTAATTGATTTGATTTAAATTAGATTTGGATTTGAAATTGGGTTTGGATTTGGATTTGGATTTGATTGCTTTTAAATTTAATTTGGAACTACCTAAATTGGGTTTTAAACTATTCCTAACCATTATCTAATTGGGAATTCCCACATCCTATAAATATAGGCAGGTACTCCTCCAATATTTTTATCATCCACATTATTTTTCTCCACAAATAATTCTCCCTACGTGCATCGTGTCCGTGTTCATCCATCAATCTTATTCCATATTTACATTTACATTATCATCTCCTTCGTGTCGACAATCCCGACACCAATTCCTAGTCCTAATCCTAAGCCCTATCCCGTCTTGTCCGCTGCCTTCGCCGTACCCGTCTCCTGTCACAGCACTCCGCCAACTTCGGCAGCGCCCGTCCACCAAACCGCTACCATCACGCCTTCTCCCGACACCACGGCAACCACCCCGACCTTCGCCGTCCTCACCACAGCCACTGCCAAACACTCATCACCACCGGCCGACCAAACCCAGCCTCTTCCCCCGCTCACCACCATCGCGGCCATCAGCCAGAACCGCCAACAACCACCATCCATCACCGCCCCATCACCAACACCATCGTCTCTAAGGCCACCGCCACCAGTGTCCAACTCCGGCCAACCACCCAAGAAATCAGAAACTAAGAAAGAAACCCTAACCTAACCACTCACCTTGCCGATCGGATCGCCCGCCGCCGCCCGTGTCCGCTGACCCCACGAGCGTCACCGTCCCACGTCGAGCTCACCGCTGGCCGCGGGTCAGCGCGTGTCTCCGCGAGTGGCAACCGCCGGCCAAACCCCACGCTTTCCTCCGCCTCCTCCGGTCCTGCCACCACCTCGCCGCCGCGTCTGCACCCATAGCCGCCCGCTCCCGGCGCTGCGTCGCCGCCCACGCCCGCCGCCACGGGCAAGCGCCCCACCACCGGAGCCGCGCTCCCCTGCGGCGCGCCACCCAACCCGTCCAGCCCGCTCCGCTTCCTCCGCCTGACCAAAACCGCCGATCAAAACCCATCCCCCCTCTTTCCTCTCTCTCTCCTCCTCCTGTTTCCTCTCCTTTTAATTTTTTTTTTTTTTTTTTTCCCTTCAGCTCTCTCGAAGAGAGAGCATATCTCTTTCCCAGAGAATACAACCCTGTACTGATATTTTATTTTTGTTATTATTATTATTATTATTATTATTAATATTATTATTATTCTTATCATTATATTTATTTTTCTGATTACTATTCTGATTATTATTATTATTACTATTATTATTATTATTGTTATTATTATTATTATTATTATTTCATTTTTGGTTGGTATTGTCTTATTAATTAGATTTTTGTCTTGTTCCAAATTCTCTTTGAGTATTATCATTACCGTTATTTTATAGTAATATTAGGATTACTAATATTATCATTATTGATTACTATTTTATTGGATATTATTGCTAAACATCATATTTAATATTTTACTATTATTATTACTATACTTTTTGTAACTAATATTATGTTACTATAAATAACTGTTTTTTGCGTAATTGAGTATCAAACAATTTTTTCAAATTATTTTGTAAAATATGGGTATATAGTTATATAAATATTATATTTGGTTTGACTTATATTTCGAAATATAGTTTTCTGCCTATAATTTCAAATTTGACAACTTAGAGTTTTGTCGAAAACGATTTTTGACTTTAAAGTATTTCTTTTAAACTCAAAATAGTTTTCGATTATTATAAATAGTAGTTCTCTAAAATCATATATATTATTCACTTCTTTTCTTTGATTATCCTTGTCCATGACCAATCCTCCTTTTCCTATTTCCTCGCCCATTTCAAACATAGCTTATGACCACCCTAACTAATTTGACCGTTCTGGACCCAATGGAACCGACCGTGTCACCATTAGAGGTCTCCTTGTACAGTTGTTGCACCGAAGTTGCAGATCGTGCCGCCTTGATTATCGCAGCACACCAGGCGCAATATCAGGCAAGACACCTTGCCATTAGCTGTTTAATTATTTTTAGCTCATATTTCATGCATGTCTATTATTTTCTTTATAAACTATGATACATGGCATAACTGTTCTTTTATATTTCCTGCTGTGTATTATTTTCTTACAAATTAAACCTAGATTTAAGGGACCACCTTGTGTGTTGCATTCATTGGCCTTGACACGTTGTAAACACGAAGTTGTGTGTCGCATGTAGAACACGGAAGTGCGTGGTTGGCTGGCCACCAGTACGTACAAGCCGTGCGATAGGAATAACCGCTAATAGAGGTTGCATGATAGTTTGACTTAGCGGTTATAGAGGTTACTGTTGTGGATACAACATGGTAGGCATTGGGTGGGAAGAACATCTCCTTAATGTATGGGTCATTTATGCACTGCCCTGATTGCCGGTTATCTCCAGTGGGAGGTACGGTCCTGCTAGCCGGTTATCTCCAGTGGGAGGTACGGTCCTGATTGCCGGTTATCTCCAGTGGGAGGTACGGTCCTGATTCCTGATTCCTGACTGACCCGGCCCATGCGTCAAAGGTTGTTCTTTATTGCATATTCACTATAGTACGGTTAGGTACCCTATTGTATGAGTCATGGCATGGAAAGATACGTCACCGTGAATTAGTTTACCATCTCCTGTCCTTGTTTGGTTGGGGGGATGGTATGCTCATTCAGTAGGTGCGTATTGGACCGTGTTATAAATTCGATTGACTCATATTATTGAGCGATATTTATTCAGTTTATATGGCATGCTATTATGTGTCTTGTTACGTCCCTCTGAGGACCTGGTTGTCTTGCCAGGTGTGTGCTATTGTCTCTCGCAGGTGCTTTCGCTCTAGCTGTGTTCATTGCTATTTCTCGAGGATGATTGCATTTGGATCGTCTTCGCTCTGCTCGCCAAAAATCATTTATTCTATCATGTACTTTTCTTTATTTTGTTGGTAGTGGATTTGTCTCCGCCCAACATATTGTATCAAGACAATTTATTCTCATATATGACATCTTCTATTCTTTTATTCTTGTGGATGAGATTAGTTGGGATTTTACTGCATTTTACAGCTTATGTATTTATACGAGGCTTCCATATATTGGAGTATACTTCGTATGAATACAGCTGGCATGACTACGTTCCTAGTCCTACGTATTTTGGGACTGGGGCGTTACACTTAAATGTTGGGTTTTGTGGCCATGCTTAACTTAATGTTGGGTCCCATCTAGAGTTTAAGCTACTCGGGTCACAATACAAGTCGGAACGAGACGAAACTCAAACCCGACTAAACAAATCTAATAAAAACAATATTAAAAATATAAAATTTTCCCAAAATATTAAAATATAAAAACTGACCAAAATTATAATACATCAATTTAAATATTATTAAAATAATCTAATATTCACTAATTAATCAAAATCCTAAATAATTCAAAAGTCACAAAATGACCAAAATACCCTTAGCCTAAAAAGTTGTAAATATTCATTCTAATCACATGGTTAGGTCTCCATGGTCATGGTTAGTCTCTAGGCTCAACAGTTCTAGTGTTCACTAGCTAACACATCAAAATTATAATTCACCAATTTTAAATAGTATTAAATTAATTAAAAATTCCCATAAATTATAAATCCTATTATTAAATAATAAACTTTTATAAAAGTTCAAAATTACCCTCATTTTAAAAAAGTGGGTGTTACAATTCATAAGGCTATGTGCCTACAAGTCTTGACGCTTGAGTGAGGAAACTAAACTCCTAAAATGTGCAGACTAACTCTCTCATTACGTGCACAGTTGTTGCTGAGAAGTTTCAACAAAAAATGCACGTTTTGGTCTATGCGCTTCTGTAGGTTGCCGCACGAGTATAACTAATCTGTACTTATGTGCTCCTTGTATTATGTGTCATAAGAAATTCTACCAGTCTTGATGGCAGTGAAAAATACACGTATAAACTTCTATACGCCTATTTTGTCATTCATGAAAACAATGCAAAATTTGTCTAAGTCATATGAATAATCTTTTTTTTTTCATTTTGTAGCAAATTTTCCAGTCAACTTGCTTGGAGAACCCTACTTGCATACCCGAGGGAATGTTAGACGCAAAACACTTTGATCTGGTGTCTTATATGTCAGCTCAAATCAACAAAGATCAACCTCCTTTAAGACAAGAAATGATTGTTGGTCAAACCCAAAGCTTTTTACAACATATGTTAGACAGCAGGGATTTCGTTCTGAATAAAGAAAACTTTTTAAGACCAGCTTTTCTATTTGGGGACGCTTTGACTTTAACGAGAGGGTGACAGCACCAAGACCAAAAGGGACAAACATGCTTGCATAGTTATCTCAAACAATTGTAAGATTTTTGTACCATCTGCAGAGCGTCATTTACCCTTGACAACTTATGCTCCGGTTGCCTCTTTGAGGAAGATGGAATACTTAATTACTCCCACACAAGCTGGAGTTCCTTCCGGACAAATCATTCATCGATACAATGATGCCAAGCAAGGTAATTTTGAATGTCAGAAGGGAGTTGTTTCTTTGACTCAGCATGGTTTGCTGCCTGGAGTCATTAAGAGTGATGTTGGGCCCGATGTTCTGGGATACGCTGCTGCAACTTTTACCAACAAATTAATTGCTAAACACTTGTCTTATCCTATTGGTTCTTTGAAGTTGCTAAATTAGATTCGTGGTGACTGTTTATGGAGCGACATCTCAGAGTAGTTTTTGACCAACTATCATGAGATTTGAAACAATGTGGCTTGTACTATACTGTCAGGGCCACTTGCGATGGACTACAGATGAACACACACATATTTGTTGTACTTGCAAAAATGTAGAATTATGACACTAGTACATCCTTTACACCTATTGGTGAAATGGGTTTAGCCCTTCACGTGATACAGGCAATCTCCAAACACCCATGGGATAACGAACTATATAAAGAGTACATGCCAACAGACGAGAGTTGGCCACCATGGAGAAGACAAATCCAGATATGGTAGATGTATAAAAAGATCTGTTGTTACATCGTCATATTTGCTACAAAAGATATAGGTCAGAGAAGACCGAAGGCTCAATCCTGCATACCAAACACTGGATAAACCATCTCTTTAGAGCCCTGACTAAAGAATCCAAACAGAAGGATTTTATGATTTGTCTAATAATGGCAAAGGCTAAAATCAAAGCCTTGATGAAGGAGATTGAGGAGAATAATTTAAGAGGAGATGATGGTAATTCTCCAACGTATCGTTATTTCTATCACCTACTTCACCCCTTATCTGATAAAGTGATTGTAGCAAGATATTTGATATTTTTCTATTGGTAATATGGACATATAAAAGTATCATGATTGTGTAGACCTATTATCTGTAACATACCCAATCCGAGCATAGATAATAGATATAAAGATTGCTCTTTATCAGAGGTAATATGGACATGATAGATATTTGAAATGGACCTATTATCCTTGGCATAACAGATTAGGTATAGATAATAGGGTATGGACGTGACAAGCAGACTTTAGTGGACCCATTACTTACGGTGCACCCAACTATGTGCAAGTAATAGGATATGATCAGAAACTATATCAAAGGTAATATGGACTTCATAGTCTTTCCTGGATAAATTTGCTCAGAGGTAATATAGACTTGGCAAAATTTATATAACTCTATAGAAAGAGTCGATGCTATAGAATATTTCATAGGTAATATGAACATGATAGTCATTCTAAGATAAATTTGCTCAGAGGTAAATATGGACTTGGCAAAATTTATATAACTCTATAGAGAGAGAGTCGATGCTATAGAATATTTCAGAGGTAATATGGACATGAATATTTTTTTAGTGTAAATTTACTCAGAAGTAATATGGACATGGCATCTATAGAGGGTAGACATCGTAGAATAATTCAGAGGTAATATGGACATGGATATGCTCTCGAAAAATAGATTATTTCTATTCCAGTTAGAGAATTAAATAAGATGTCTTTTAAAGTGGATTGGCTTTAATGACGGCTTATAAATTGAAGAGATTGTTTAGAAAAATTCTTACAAGAAAGTTTCATAAGAATTGAAGGTGATTACACTAGGGAATTTGTGAGGATCCATTATTTATGACTTATCCAGAGCTGCTGGGATAAAAATAATGGTTCAAAGTGAATGAGGTTTTGATATTAACATGTAAGATATTCATTACTCCAGAAAGAAAATGTAAACACTATACAAAACTTGTTGGAAAATACAAGGCAATATCTATTATAGTTTAGACATAATACTTTTTTAAGAATTTGCCATTAATATGCATCATCAGTAAATCTTTATTAGGCTTTGCTAGCCTGTATGCTCCATTCGAATACAATGATTCAACAATAAAAGGTCCTTTCCATTTAGCTAAGACCTTTGCTTTTATGTGTTATCACCATAGGCCTTCTTACTGAAAGAACTAGGTCGTTGACCTGAAAACCTTGCTCCTTTACCTTCTTGTCGAAAGCTTTGGAGATGCGAGCTTGATATAACTCAATCCGTTGTTGAGCCATGAGTCATTTTCATCAAGTGCTTCCAATTCTTGTAACCGTAGATGGTTATTGTCTTCAATTGTTAATTCATTGGATAAAGCGATTCAGAGAGAAGGGATTTGAATCTTCAGAAGAAGAACTGCTTTGCTTCCGTAGACCAAAGAAAACGACATTGTACCAGTTAGAGTTCATACTTTAGTACGATACGTCCCAAGATATTCACCAAGTTTCTCATTCCAGTCAGGTTTATTAGACGAAACAAACTTCTTGAGTAACTTAATGATAGTCTTGTTGAAAGCTTCGACTAACCCATTAGCTGCAGGATCATAAGCTGTGGAAGATACATTCAGGATCTAGTTTTTCTCAGAAAATTGATATAATTCATTGCTCACAAATTATGGGCCATTGTCATGGACAATCCCCCATGGTAGTCCAAAACGATAGATAACATGATGTTTGATGAAACTGATGACTCTAGAAGTTTTCACTTCAATAAGTGATATAGATTCTGCCAATCTAAAAATAGTCAGTTATCGCTAGGATAAATCAATGTCCCCTAGGAGAAAGAGGACTGATAGGTCCAATGATATCCATTCTCCAAGCTTCAAAAGGCTATAACACGGCCGTCAGATGTAAATATTCTGAAGTTTGATGTATGAAGTCTGCATGAATTTGACAAACCTTGCATTTTCTTGCGTAACCTATGTCATTAACCACCATACCGGATCGATAATAACCCAAACACCTTAGTCGATCATGTAATTTCGGACCAGATTAATGGGTACCACAAGTACCGTCATGAGGTTCACAAAGGGCCTGTTTAGCTTCTTTATCAGATAAACATCGTAGGAGTAGCCCGTCATATGATCTTCGATACAACATTTTGGTTGTTGCATTATAAAAGAAGCAAAGAGAACGTCTCATTATTAAAATAGCCTGTAGCTTCCCTACCCAAAAAAATTTGGAAATGTTTTTTATTTATTTATTTGATTTAAATGGTGATTTTTAGAATTTTAGAATTAATTATTTAGTTAATTATTACGGTAGATGACTGTAGCCATGGTTGAGTTTGGAGTACAAGGCGACTAGAAATCCTGGCACTGATAGTGCAGTGGCGTGCCTAGACTAGTGTATTAGCCATGCAGGGAAGACCGAGCCTTAAGGTGTCCTAACTAGGAAAACCAGGCCAAGTTGTGACATGACCACTATAAATAATTTAATTATTTATTATTAATATTATTTGACTTTTAGGTGACCCGGTTGTACCAACTTAGTTCGGACTGCACCCGAACCGAGTGCAAGCTAGTAGTCGTGGGTAGTATGTTCAGAGACGATATAGATGTATGTTGTATTGGCTGTTTACTCTAGTGATTTAGACTGCAATTTGGAAACGATTATTATATATATGTATATATATATATATATTTTTTTATTATATTATATATATGTATATATCTATATATATATATATATATATATATATATATATATATTTTTATTTTTGTTATATATATATATAATAATATATATATATATATTATATATATATATATATATATATATACTCGTATTATATGTTTTGCTGTTAGAAATAATTTTTTATGATAACATAATAAATAATTTTCCTTAACAAATATGTTGGTTTTATGGAAATTAACTAGGTTATATATACTTGAATATATGTATATGTATAGAAGTATATTTATGGTATATGAAAAATTAGGCTTTATATATATACATATGAAACCATATTATTTATTTTATTTGTATAAAAGTTGTATATGTACATTAAGATTCTATATGGCAATATTGAATACTTAGAATAGTTTATTATTTTAAATTGTATTTATGGTGTATATATATATATATATATATATATATATATATATATATTAATATATATTATATATATATATATATATAATATAGATATATATATATATATAAATAAGTAAGTATGTATGTATAAATATAAATATATGGTATATATACTTATTTATCATATGCATATATATATATATATATATATATATATATATATATATATATATATATATATATATATATATATATATATATATATATACACAAAAAAAAATATATATATATATACACATATATATGTATATATATGTGTACGTGTATGTATATATAAAAATATATTATATATGCGTATATGTGTAAATATATATAAACGTATATAGTATTTTATATATATATATATATATATTATATATATATATATATATATATATATATATATATATATATATATATATATATATATATATATATATATATAAGAATGTATTATATATTAGTAGTTGCTAATGAATAAAAGGAAATACAAATATATATATATATATATATATATATATATATATATATATATATATATATATATATATATATTATATATATATATATATATATATATATATATATATATATATAAGAATGTATTATATATTAGTAGTTGCTAATGAATAAAAAGGAAATACAAAATGAGAGAGAAAAAGAAATAGAAAAAGAAAAAAAAAAAGCTTAAACAGCAGTCAGCCCAGGGCCAGCTCGTGCACGGCCCAAAAGCCCAAAGCCGAGCTCCCCAGCACAGAGAAGGCCGACCCCCCCAGCGTTACACAGCAGTGCCATATATATATTCGTATATATAGAGAACCCGAGGGATAGAACAGGGGTTCCTCGACAAAAACCAAACCCTAAACTCGACCCCAGACCTGGAGCGCCTCCACGCCGCCAACCACGACCACCGGGTGAGCGCTGGAGCGCTGGCCAGGGCCGCCGCAATCCGCTTGCACGCAGAGGGTGAAACAACAACAGCAACAATGGCAGGAGCCGCGACAATGTTCGGAATATCGTATCTCCTTCGTCGCCCTACCAATTTGTGTTCCGATTGTTCAGGTACAACTACAACCCAACCCCCTTCACTTCGAATCAATTAGCTCGATTTAAATTGCCCTACACGCTTTACAGCCCGAGCCCAAAAATTGGCCAAACTCTGCTTAAAACAGAGTAAAGAGCAGTCCAAAACCCTCACTTGGAGGAGAGATTGTGGACAAACCATTAGGAGATTTCGAAAACCAATTAAAGGCAATTAAAGACAACCTGAAGGAATTTCTAAGCCTATTTTGTATATTAATTTTCATGAATTATACGCAGAGAAAACAAATTTCAAAATCGAGATTTTATTATTAAAAACTATTTTTGAAAACTTTAAATTCTTCCGAACCAACGTGCGTTCCGCCAATACGGGCGACGTGGTCGCGTACCGTAAGCAGCAAAAGGTACGTACGAATATTACGGACGTGTGGGCTTTGACGAAATTCAAATTGGTCGCGTGTGCGTGACGAATTTGATGCGTATCCGTCGAAATTCACCATATCGGTCTCTGTGCAAGTTTTCCAATTGCTTCGTGCACGTTCTTCAGATCGAGCCAAAACTTGCTTCAACAGGACCGTATCATTTTTTTGGTCCTGTATGCCACGTTTGGTCCAATTCTGAGACAGTTGATCGGATCGTTGTTTTGTGGGCCCCACGGTCCGACTCAACGGATGATTTTGTGCACGACCGCCAGAATCCAACTTTGGAAATACAGTTGGGTTCATATCGAAAAACCGGACCTGTTGACATATACTTTGACAACTTTAGAGACCATTGACTCTGGCACAATTTTCGGTGCAAAGCGGGTTCGACGGCGGACATTATTTTTTGTCCGAAATTACAGTTTTGTCCCTGTGTCCAGAATTAGATTTAATGGTAATTCTCCAACGTATCGTTATTTCTATCACCTACTTCACCCCTTATCTGATAAAGTGATTGTAGCAAGATATTTGATATTTTTCTATTGGTAATATGGACATATAAAAGTATCATGATTGTGTAGACCTATTATCTGTAACATACCCAATCCGAGCATAGATAATAGATATAAAGATTGCTCTTTATCAGAGGTAATATGGACATGATAGATATTTGAAATGGACCTATTATCCTTGGCATAACAGATTAGGTATAGATAATAGGGTATGGACGTGACAAGCAGACTTTAGTGGACCCATTACTTACGGTGCACCCAACTATGTGCAAGTAATAGGATATGATCAGAAACTATATCAAAGGTAATATGGACTTCATAGTCTTTCCTGGATAAATTTGCTCAGAGGTAATATAGACTTGGCAAAATTTATATAACTCTATAGAA
Organism: Iris pallida; assembly: GCA_029216955.1. NCBI lineage: Eukaryota > Viridiplantae > Streptophyta > Magnoliopsida > Asparagales > Iridaceae > Iris > Iris pallida. The sequence goes on along the minus strand of JANAVB010033216.1, from coordinate 4,694,250 downwards.
AGAGTCGATGCTATAGAATATTTCATAGGTAATATGAACATGATAGTCATTCTAAGATAAATTTGCTCAGAGGTAAATATGGACTTGGCAAAATTTATATAACTCTATAGAGAGAGAGTCGATGCTATAGAATATTTCAGAGGTAATATGGACATGAATATTTTTTTAGTGTAAATTTACTCAGAAGTAATATGGACATGGCATCTATAGAGGGTAGACATCGTAGAATAATTCAGAGGTAATATGGACATGGATATGCTCTCGAAAAATAGATTATTTCTATTCCAGTTAGAGAATTAAAATAAGATGTCTTTTAAAGTGGATTGGCTTTAATGACGGCTTATAAATTGAAGAGATTGTTTAGAAAAATTCTTACAAGAAAGTTTCATAAGAATTGAAGGTGATTACACTAGGGAATTTGTGAGGATCCATTATTTATGACTTATCCAGAGCTGCTGGGATAAAAATAATGGTTCAAAGTGAATGAGGTTTTGATATTAACATGTAAGATATTCATTACTCCAGAAAGAAAATGTAAACACTATACAAAACTTGTTGGAAAATACAAGGCAATATCTATATAGTTTAGACATAATACTTTTTTAAGAATTTGCCATTAATATGCATCATCAGTAAATCTTATTAGGCTTTGCTAGCCTGTATGCTCCATTCGAATACACTGATTCAACAACAAAAGGTCCTTTCCATTTAGCTAAGACCTTTGCTTTTATGTGTTATCACCATAGGCCTTCTTGCTAAAAGAACTAGGTCGTTGACCTGAAAACCTTGCTCCTTTACCTTCTTGTCGAAAGCTTTGGAGATGCGAGCTTGATATAACTCAATCCGTTGTTGAGCCATGAGTCATTTTCATCAAGTGCTTCCAATTCTTGTAACCGTAGATGGTTATTGTCTTCAATTGTTAATTCATTGGATAAAGTGATTCAGAGAGAAGGGATTTGAATCTTCAGAAGAAGAACTGCTTTGCTTCCGTAGACCAAAGAAAACGACATTGTACCAGTTAGAGTTCATACTTTAGTACGATACGTCCCAAGATATTCACCAAGTTTCTCATTCCAGTCAGGTTTATTAGACGAAACAAACTTCTTGAGTAACTTAATGATAGTCTTGTTGAAAGCTTCGACTAACCCATTAGCTGCAGGATCATAAGCTGTGGAAGCTACATTCAGGATCTAGTTTTTCTCAAAATTGATATAATTCATTGCTCACAAATTGTGGGCCATTGTCATGGACAATCCCCCATGGTAGTCCAAAACGATAGATAACATGATGTTTGATGAAACTGATGACTCTAGAAGTTTTTACTTCAATAAGTGATATAGATTCTGCCAATCTAAAAATAGTCAGTTATCGCTAGGATAAATCAATGTCCCCTAGGAGAAAGAGGACTGATAGGTCCAATGATATCCATTCTCCAAGCTTCAAAAGGCTATAACACGGCCGTCAGATGTAAATATTCTGAAGTTTGATGTATGAAGTCTGCATGAATTTGACAAACCTTGCATTTTCTTGCGTAACCTATGTCATTAACCACCATACCGGATCGATAATAACCCAAACACCTTAGTCGATCATGTAATTTCGGACCAGGTTAATGGGTACCACAAGTACCGTCATGAGGTTCACAAAGGGCCTGTTTAGCTTCTTTATCAGATAAACATCGTAGGAGTAGCCCGTCATATGATCTTCGATACAACATTTTGGTTGTTGCATTATAAAAGAAGCAAAGAGAACGTCATTATTAAAATAGCCTGTAGCTTCCCTACCCAAAAAAATTTGGAAATGTTTTTTTATTTATTTGATTTAAATGGTGATTTTTAGAATTTTAGAATTAATTATTTAGTTAATTTTACGGTAGATGACTGTAGCCATGGTTGAGATTTGGAGTACAGGCGACTAGAAATCCTGGCACTGATAGTACAGTGGCGTGCCTAGACTAGTGTATTAGCCATGCCAGGGAAGACCGAGCCTTAAGTGTGTCCTAACTAGGAAAACCAGGCCAAGTTGTGACATGACCACTATAAATAATTTAATTATTTATTATTAATATTTTGACTTTTAGGTGACCCGTTGTACCAACTTAGTTCGGACTGCACCCGAACCGAGTCCAAGCCTACGTAGTCGGGTAGTATGTTCAGAGACGACTATATAGATGTATGTTGTATTGGCTGTTTATCTAGTGATTTAGACTGCAATTTGGAACGTTATTATATATATATATATATATATATTTTTATATATATATA
>JANAVB010033216.1:4660641-4691973 GCA_029216955.1 Iris pallida | reverse complement strand
GGATCCTCTTTGGTACTCGTACAAAAGTACGACCTTAGGAGGATAATCATGCAGCCACAGCAGAGAGTCCAAGATTTCACCTAGGGTTAAACTAGGCAACTAAATGTACTAGATGCATGGGAAGGGCAAATCCCGAGATCGTGTTACACCAACCGCCTTGAGATAATGTCTTGACGCGCCGGCTGGTCTCCACGGATACTGTTCATCTGCAACGAGTGGATGACTGTATCCGATTAATTCCTGCTATATAATATATGTTTTAGCAAGGTGCCTTACGAGGGACCTGTGCTCAATCATACCGTCTACGCGAACCCCTGGGTTGGCTAGCCTTGCTGGAAAGATACGATCTGAGGATTTTCTAATAACATGATGCGAGGATAACCTCGTCCCACTAGAACTCGTAGACTTGATTGGCCGTGAAAACGACTTGCTTGTATCCTATTACCTTCCGCGAATAACTGAGGGAAGCGGACTGTCATGGTACGTGATCCAACCCATATCTTGTTTGATTGTTGGGTTGGTTATCGTACTATGATGGCTGTGGACCGAAGATATGAACTGAAGACTTATTCTGGTTGTGAAGTGCTACTTCTGTGAATGACTAAGGAACATGGTCTATCATGGTACATGATCCAACCCATGTTCTTGTTTGATTGTTGGGTTGGTTATTGCTGCGATAGGCTATCGACCGAAGTCACGATCAGGAGATTTTATTGTTTATACCTTTTAACTTATGTGAAAGTTATAGAGTACGACACGTCCCGACTCCATACGGCACCTTTTGTCCTTGTTTGGTTGTAAGGGTGCCATATGGGTTCGAGGATGTTGCGCTACCCTATAATAGTTGCATAGTATTACTATTATCAATCATTCTATTAGCTGGGTTTTAATCTTAACTCTTGTGCCCCTTTGGCGGTACTTGCTATTCGGGGCTGACCCCGCTGGTTTTTGTTTGGCCAGATCCCGTAGCAGAGCCTGAGGACACGATCTTTCTCCCTGACATCCATGGTGCATACTAGGAGCATGGAGGTTCGGAGACTCGAGTGGGTTTCTTCTCCACCTCCTGCTTATACTTTTGCGGCGTTTAGCCACCGGCACCTGTTAGCCGGATTACTTGATATTTTGTGTCAGTACAGAATTGTAAATAAACAGACTGCAGCTGTGTATAATTTTGTACTCCTGACTCTCTGAGATAGCTAAATTATAAAGCTAGTCTCTCATGACCATTTGATGAAGCGTCGGGGACGCCTTACTGCTTTATCTTTAATGTTCATTTAATTGCTGATGTGATTGATTGATTGAGACATAGAACTCTGTGGGACCATAGGAGACCTGATTGTAGCATGTACCCCCTAGTCTCTCTCCAGCCACGATCGCCGTATGACGTTACGCATCTCATATGGAGTAGCTGGCCTAGTCCGTCTCCGTATTTCGGTACTGGGGCGTGACACATTCCGAAGAAAGATAACCCGGAGACATTCCGCAATTTTGCCCCATCGGTCTTTGCACCTTCACTAACAAGATCATATACAAGATTGTCGTCTTTCGCATGGTTAGTCTCCTTTCCAAGATCAACTCTGAGAGCAGAACGGGTTTGTTTGCGGCAGGAATCCAGGATAATATCATGTTAACTCAAGAATTAATCACCGGTATGAAGTTTTCGGCAAGAGGGAGCAATATTGCTATCAAATTGGACATAGAAAAAGCTTATGACAGACGGATTGGCAATTCATGATCTGGGTCTTCAGAGCCTTTGGATTCTCCGAAACCTGGACCAACATAGTATGGAGATCGATCAACAACTCCTGGTTTCCACTGTGATCAAAGGCCAGGCTGACGGCTTCTTTAATTCGAGCTGAGGGGTTAGGCAAGGCGACCTCATCCACCATCTTCATCATCACTGCGGAACCTTAACAAAATGGCTTGCACTACCAACTTCCACCACTACATACTGCCAGTGGCTGTCTTGTCATCACCCATCTAGCATTTGCAGATGACATCCTTATTTTCTCTTTCAGGGACTTCGGGTTGGTGGAGGTGGTCCACAACACTCTCCAGAGGTATGCCAGTTGCTCTGGCTAGAAGATCAACCCGAATAAAAGGGTCATCTACGCCCATCACAAGATCAAGAGAGAACAAGCAGACATCCTTGGCAACACCACCTCCTTCCCCATCAACACTCGCCATTCCACTATCTTGGATGCCCCCTCGTGTACGAAAAATCCAATACCGATATTTTTGAGGACCTGATCAACCACATCAGGAAAACACTTGAAAGGTGGCATAATGCTATACTATCCCCGGGCGGCAAGATGATCCTTATCAAGCACGTCCTCTCATCCATTCCCATATGCACCTTGGCAGCGTGCTCCCCCTAAGAAAGTCCTTAATTCGATCGAAAGCATCTTCAGCAACTTCTTCTGGGGGCACAGTGAAGGCGACAACAAACATCATTGGGCTAGCTGGGATACCATGGCACGATCGTCCGGTGAGGGGGGCCTGGGATTCACCAAACTCTCCTACATCGTTAAAGCATTCTCGATGAAACTGTGGTAGAAAATCCGCACCGCTCAGAACTTATGACCAGATTTATGAAGGCCAAATACTTCAAGCATATCCACCCGTCGTAAGGCCATTTCTAACAGCAGGTCCTCTGCAGTATGGCACCGTATGCTGATCGGGTGTTCTCTTGCCGAACCGATGATGCGGATCCTGGTGGGCGACGGTGAATCATCAACATTCCTCGATAGATGGGTTGGAGACACCTTACTTCTAAATCACTCAGAAGCTCACATGTACTGCAAGATCAAGGACATGTGGGACAACCATCGATAATAATTGGAACTGGAACAAGGTATGGGACTGGGCTGGGGCCGAGGGGTTGAGCTCATCCGTCGTGGCGGATTGACAATCGGGGCCCACGCTGACGAGTTCCGGTGGCAGGAAACGCATCGGGCTTCTTCTCGGTCACATCGGCCAGAAGAATGGTCCGCGATTCGGTGACCCCTTCCCCAAGCATCCGTTCTTACAGACATGCATCCCCAAGAAGTGGTCCTTCATCATTTGGAAAGCCCTGCGCAAGATCCTCCGCACCGACGACACCCTCAGCACTATCGGCTTCAGCCTTGCGTTCGCATGTACATGTTGCAATGATCGTCAATTAGAGACGGTGGACCACATCTTCTGCTGGGGAGAAACTTCTGAAAAAGGTATGGATTTTCTCTCCAAGCGCTGCAGGACGACGCTTAAGGGCGGGAGCTACGAAGACCGCGTCAGGAATTGGGGCTCGGCGTCCCATGGTCACGAGATTCTAGCAGCTGCTGCAACGTGGGTGATATGGAAGAATCGCAACAAGACGAGATACGAAGGTCATCAGTACTCCGCTGACTAGCTTTAAGGAGATCATCAGGCAGTGTAGTAAGAGGAGATCCCTCTGCAAGCACGGCTAGTCGGTATTCTGGAACTCCTTCATATCTCCGGTCTAGCCGTTTTGGGTTCCTTTCCTCCCCTTCTTTTTTAGTATACGTGTATAGGCTTCGGCATTTTGCGCCTTCTGGTATACTTGTATAGCTTCGGCTTTTTCAGTCTTTTGGAATAAATGGGGACGATTTTGCCAAAAAAGTATATTATATATATATATATATATATATATATATATATATATATATATATCTATATTATATAAAGGCATATAAAAAAAGCAAACAAAATTATATGGAAAAAGAATGTAATTTTTTTTGGAGTGGGCTAAGGTAATACTATATGGTAGATAACTAAAAAAAGTTATATATATATATATATATATATATATATAAAAATAAAAAAAATATATATATATATATATATATATATATTATATATATATATATATATTATATATATATATATATATATATATTAATATATAAAGCCAAAATTTTATATGGAAAAAGAATGTAATTATTTTTGGAGGGGGCTAAAATGCCGAAGCCTATGAGGTATATATTTCTATTATTTTATTTTTATTTTTTAACCAAAAGAGTCACTTTATTGATGTATAAGGCACAAAATGCCGAAGCCTATACAAGACGGCGCGATTCGCACGGAAAAGCCCCCAAAACAAAAAGTCGGTCAGTGATAGGAGCTAACTGAACCAGACCAAAAACCTCTGTGTCAGAGGAAAATACTACTTCTACTAGCGTGAGGTCGCGGCCCGAGAGCCACGAATGTTGACCTTGTAAACTTGTCTACAGACTTTTCTGTACAGTTGTGGGGAGTTGAATAAGCGGCCTTCGTATCTATGCTTGTTCCTATTCTTCCATAAGACCCAGATCCCTGCGGCTGCGATGATCTGGTGCCTGTTGGAGTTTCACCAATTAGCGAGGGATCATTGAAGCCCCCAGCCTATTGGTGCAGCGGCCATCTAATGGTTTGGTCAGCCCACAGCTGGGAAGCGAGTTGGCCGGAGTTCAGAATGTGGACTACGGTTTCATCTTGAGGAGAGGAGCAGCAGTGGCATCTCGATGCTAGGCTGTAGCCGATGGAAGTTAGGACATCGTCGGTAGGGGGCTTCCTGCGATGCGCTCTCCAGATGAGTATGAACCATTTGTTTGAGATGGCAGGCTGCCAGTAGGAGGCGATGAAGGGGTTAGGTTTTTCGGTGCCTCTCATCGCCGTTCTGGCGGACGCTAACGAGAAATCTCCGCCAGGGTTCAAGGACCACCGCAGCATTCCCGTATCATAAAGCTATTGGTGTACATGAGGGGTTCTACGAGGTTCCGACCCATGAAAATGCGTCTCCAGTTAGCTGAAGAGCGAATGTTGGCAGTGGCAGTCGTGGGTTGGGTAGTCAAAAATATCTAGCCTTCATGAATCGGGACCAGATCGAGTTCTCCGTTCGGAGCTTCCACCATTGCTTCATGGAGCAAGCATCAATAATATACGCAAGTTTGCTGAATCCCAGCCCTCTTTCGATGCGAATTTTGGCCATGGAGTCCTAGCTGGCTCGGTGGTGCTTGTCTTTTCTTCGGTGACCCCAAAAGAAGTTAGAGAAAAGGGACTCAAGAGAGGATAATACCTTCTTCGAGGGGGAGCATACTGCTAGGGTGTAAATGGAGATGGAGGATAGAACATGCTTGATCAGGATCATCTTGCCTCTCGAGAAAAGGGTGGCATTGTGCCAACCCTCAATTTTCTTTCTAATTTAGCTGACTAGCTGACAAGTCCGTCAAAAATGCCTGAGTTTGATTTGCCGTAAACCAGTGGGCATCCGAGATAAGTGAACAACGGGTAGGCGGTGGAGAAGGATATCAGATTGAAAAGTGTGGCGGAGTGTTCCCTGTCGGCTTTATGATGGGTATAGATGACGCTCTTGTCGTGGTTCACCCGTTGGCCGGAGCATCTGGTGTATTTCTCAAGCGTTTTGTAGACCACCTGCACAGATCCGATATCGCCTGCTGAGAAGATGATGTCATCTGCATAGGCCAGATGAGTGATTAAGGGGCATCCGGTGGTTGTGTGGAAACGGTAGAATCCTGGCGAGTTGGCCAAGCTATTGAGGTTTCTGCTAAGGGCTTTGGCTGTGATAAAGTTGGTAGAGGATAGAGGGTCTCCCTGCCTGACTCCATGACTGATACAAAAGAAACCCTCGGCTTGGCCGTTGATGATGGTAAAAAACTAGGAGTTGCTGATAGATCTGAATAGAATTTCAGTCCACAATTCCGAGAAGCCGAATGCCCTGAGCACCCAAATCAGAAATGCCAGTCCAGACGGTCATAAGCTTTCTCCATGTCTAGTTTAATGGCCACATTCCCTCCCCTGGAGGGAAATTTCATACATGTGATCATTTTCTGGGCCAAGAAGATGATGTCAGTGATGTTCCGCCCCGAGACGAATCCGTTTTGCTCTTCCAAAATGCTTTTGGGGAGGAGAGTAGACAACGGGTCGTAATAATTTTTAAAATGATTTTATTGGTGAATGTGCACAAGCCGATGGGGAGTCCTTGAAGTTATCCGGTTATCTTTTTTTGGGGATGAGAATCAGGTTGGCACGGAAGATGGATTTAGGGTATCTCGCTCCTTGGAAAAAGGCCACGGCTGCCCCATGGATGTCGTACGCGATAATATCCCAGCAAGAATGGAAGATCCCCAAAAAACCGTCTGGGCCAGGGGTGCTATGCTCGTCTAGAGCCCAAACTGCGTCGTTGACCTCCTTCACGAGGGGAGGGGTAAGCAGCTGCTCGTTCTCTTCGGTGTTGACCATGTTGGGGATCTTGGCTAGGAACTCTTCATCCTTATGAATGGTGTCTTTGGTGTAAAAAACAGTGGCAGCTGATTGAATGCTCCGGTAATCGGTGAGGAGATGACCGTTGTCATCGGCGATTTGGTGTAGACTCAACTGTTGTCTGCGATCTCTAACACATGAGTGAAAGAAGGCCGAGTTTTTATCACCTTCTGCGTCCCAAGCCAGTCTGGCTTTTTTCTTCCAGAATTCTGTTTCGATCTTCAGTCGTGACTTGAGAAGAGCTCTGGTAAGGTGTAGGGCGGTGCGGTTCTCCGAGGAGCTATCTGTTGTGAACACAATCTCCACCCATGTGACATCATCTTCCCAACTTGATAGCTTGGAAGTGTTACCAAAGGCGTTTCTATTCTATCGCTAGCGCAATCTTGGTCGCTTTAAGTTTAGCTGTGACTCGCACAAGGGGGTCAGGGTTATCGGCAGTGCTCCACGCTGTGGCGACGATATTTTTGAATTACGGGTGGAGGGTCCAAAAATCCAGGAACCGGAAGGCTTTCTTGATGTGGAGGTGATTACTTCTGATCTCTATCAGAAGAGGAGAGTGGTCCGATTCGATGGTGTTCAGGTGGGAGAGGTTCTCTATTAGACCGAGGTCAGCCCAGCAACTATTCACAAGAGCTCGGTCAAGCCGAGAGTATTGACGGTTGGCTCCTTTCCTGCATGTTGCACCAGGTAAATGCATTACCGGAGAAAGGGATAGGGGACATGTGGGTGTTAAAGATGAAGGTATTGAAGTCCGTCATAGCCGTCAGGGGTGGGAGGCAGCCCCCGGATTTCTTCTCTCTGCTAGAGATGGTGTTGAAGTCGCCTACACATATCCATGGGGGGTTTAGGAGGAGGTGAGTTTCCGTTAAGGTGTCCTAAAGCCTCTTACGGTCATTGATGTCACAACTGCCATGCACAACAGATAGAAGGGATCTGTGTTGAAGGGTAAGATGCTCGATCCAGCAGGAAAGAGCTTGTCTGGAATCTTGGACTGAGCCAAATTTGATGCTGGCGTTGAAGAAGATCCAGATATCATTGCACCCGGCTATCGTAGAAGGAAGCCGAGTTGGAGTTGGAATGCTTTAAGTTTTTTTTGGGACTTTGGGTTCAATGATAATCAAGATGTCGATCCGGCATAGTTTCTTAAGGCTGATAAGTCTGTTCATGGTGGATTTGTTGGCAATCCCACAAATATTCCACGAAAGGATGTTAAGCATTGGAGGGAGGGGGTGGGGGGACTGTGGAGCTTTGCAGCCGATCTTGTGGTCATGATCGTGGCTTTTTTAGGATTTTTCCACTTTTGTTGTAGGGTTTTTTTGAGCTGTCGTGTCGTCGGTCGTGGTACTTGGGCTTTCCTCTTTCTGTTTTTTTGATATAAATTTCTGGGCTCTTCTTCTGAGGAGTATCTTTTGGCTCTGTTTCTAGAAGGGCACAGAGGTGGTTAGATAGGTCTAGGAGGCCTACATCCTCGGCTTGTTGGACTCTGCCTACGGCCTCTGCTCCAAGGATGGCTAGGATGTCCTTAGGGGTGTTGCCGTTGTTCCTGTTGTGATCTTCTACCCCGTGAGGGGCTGGTTACTTAAGGGAGGGTGGGTGCGGGCTTGTGGCCTCTAGCTCTGCTCTCTCTCCGCCTGAGCTGTTGTCCGCTGATATGTGGTACTCAGCGTTGTACTCATTCCCTGGTAGTGGGGGATGCTCTTCATCTGCGACTGAGAGGATGTCAAACGTGTTGTGGAGAGGGAAGGGCACGATTTCCTGGTTGGTTGGGGGGATTAAGTTGGGGCTGGTGGAGTTCTCATTGTCGGTCAGCTGGTGGTGGTAGCTAGAAAGAGAAAGGGTGGGAGCTGGTGGAGAGCCTTGGGCCGGTTTGAGGGGTTGTATCTTACGGGGGGCCGGCTTCTTGAGTTTCGGATGGGCTTTATAGCAGAACCTGGTGAGGTGTCCTCCATCTGGCAGTGCCAACATAAAATGATATTGTTGTCATACACTAGCAGCTGTGAATGCATTCTACTTCCGAGATCGAGCTGTATTAGTTCTGGAGGATCATAGGTCAGGTCGAGTTCCACACAAATCTTTGCATAGTTCCCTTTAGAGAGGTTGCAGGTTTCGTCCGCAATAGCCACAAGTGTCCCGAACGAGCTCGTAATTTTTTTAAGAGCTGCTGCCACGAAGCAGACGAGGGGTAGGTTGGGAAGGGTGATCCAAGCCGAAATAATGGATGAGTCAACTCTGGGTTGAAGGTAGGGGACCATTTGGCGATCTTGACGGACTGGTTGCCTATGGAAGTGGATCCTCTGGCCCATACTGTAGAGAAGTCGAGATCCGAGGAGAGGTGGAGGAACAAGTGCTTGGGGTCGAGGTGGAGCGACTCCACCACGTGGGGGGAGGACCAGCGAGATGAGCGCCTCCGGCGCTGAGGGGGAGGGGGGCGGCCGGTCGGTGGCGCACGGCCCCGCCGCCGCAAGCGGATGGGGGACACTGTCATACACGATTGGGGTCGGGAGGGAGCAACAAAAGGAGTGTATATATATATATATATATTATTATATACACTTAGTAATATTATGAGATAGATACATATGGATACTTAGTGGCAATCTTGACGGACTGGTTGCCTATGGAAGTAGATCCTTTGGCCCATACTGTGGAGAAGTCGAGATCCGAAGAAAGGTGGAGGAACAAGTGCTTGGGGTCCAGCGGCGCGACCTTTAAAGCTGAGGTAAGCCTCTGACCTGCGACGGTCTCTTGTACTTTGGCGATCTTCGGGCACCCTGATTGGAACTTTAGGACGAAGGTCCTTGCGAAGCTAAGGTAAAGAGAGGAAATCTCTTCAGGGGAGATGGGGATCTGGATGGTTTGGCCTTCCGAAGGGGCCGGAAAGACGGTGTCTGGGAGCTCTATGCCCACTGGAGAGGGTGGCGAAGGGGCCTTACGGTATGGCTGCAGGGCTTCTGCGTAGGATTATGTCTGTGTGGGAGCCACGACCGAGACGGAAAGTTGCTGCCCGATCAGTAGGAGGATAGGAGGGGAATGGGGGTGGAAAGGGGCACCATGGACGCCTCCTGCAGAGAGTGTCACCAACGGGTGGTTCACTAGGACACTCAGCCCCGGGGACAGCCTGGGAGGATAAGGAAATGACGCGAGACGAGGAAGGTTCGTTCATCTGCACATCGGGTCGGCTTGAGGGAGGTTCTTCCGTCTGCGCATAGGTCTGGGCTGTAGGCGCATAGGGGTACGCAGAGTCCTAGGGTGCATAAAGACAGCCCGAACTCGAGGGAGCAATGAGGGGGGTCCCTGAGGAAGAAAAGGCATGAATGAGCCAGCGACCGTAAGCGCATAGGGCTGGCCTGGGTGCGCAGAGGTGGCTCAGCGCCCATGGGAGCGTAGGAGGAGGCGGGCGCATACGCCCCTAGAATGCTGCCCGGGCGGAGGGGCACATGGGAAGGGGCCCTGGGATGGGGCACATATGAGGTCCTGGCGGGTGCATAGATCGCCACGCGCGGCGTGTGCATGCCCGCAACGAGAGCAGGGGGCGCATAGGCCGCAGCCTGCGAGAGTGGCTCAGTGGGCGCTTGATCAGCGTCCAAAAGGGAGGGGAAATTCGAATTTTAAATTCCCGTATGGGGACGGGAGGGCCCGGTAACCGAGGAGAGGCCAAACGAGGGGTTCATCGCTCTCGGATCTGAAGCACCGCGGGGCGTCGGGTGGCTCCACGGCCACCGAAGCGGGGAGGCTGAGTGGGCGATGGTCGGAGACCCGACGCTACCAGGCGCTCCGACCGGCAGGTGGTCCTCGCGAGGCCACCTGAGGGCTTTCGCTATCCGTGGAGGCGGGAGGGAAGAGGGCGGCTCCGACCACCGCCAGGTGGGCCTCCGACCATCTCAGATGTGCTAGCCTGGAAGGATCGCGGCCATACCCATCCGGAGTGCGGCGGTCGAGGTGCAGCGACTCCACCTCGCAGGGGGAGGACCAGCGGGATGAGCGCCTCCGGCGGGGGGAGGGGGCGCCGGCCGGCCGATGGCGTGCGGCCCCGCCGCCGCAAGCGGACGGGGGACACTGTCATGCACGATTGGGGATCGGAAGGGAGCAGCAAAAGGAGTAGATATATATATAATATATTATATATATATTATATATTTTATATATATACTTAGTGAGATAGCTAGTATGGCTAATACCTTCAAGGTATGGACATAAAAACCTAAGTATAGACTAGAAATGACTAGTTTGAGCCTAGATATAATATATTGACCTTGGTTGACCCTAGAAACATAATATTGACCTAGTTTGACTTCCACGACCTAGATTTGACCTAGAAATATATTTCAACTTAGTTAATGATAACTATAATTTCAAAACACCAATTGATATTGATATCACGTATTTAGGTCAGTGTAACTCAAATTTGGACCCTGATCCTCATACATTGCTGAGGACCACAGGCGAGTACATTTCTCTGTTTATTTTTATTTACTTGATAGTGGTTATATCACATGTTTTAGAAACGCTATGCTTGATCTTCGACACGATGGTACACGGATTGGTACTATATGGATCTTGGTTGGAAGATATTACTTTGTAATTTATGAGACCGTGTGATCATTGTACTCGTGATTATATCGTGTACTGTGATATTGTGTCGTGACATGTCGTTATTCAAATCCATGAGTATTAGTCGGGAAAGGAGAAGTACAAGTGGGTTATGTAGTCAAACCTTTAGTATAGCTCGTATGCATACCAATTATACATATCATATAATTGAGTATTACCTTAGTGGCTATGTGCCAATTATACTTTTTATGTATAATTGAGTATTGCCTTATAGCTAGTGTGCATTCCCAAGATGATCACATAATGAACATATATTTCAAATCACATAACTAGGACTCATATTTATATTATTCATTTTTATGCCATATCTCTATGTTAGTATTCTTACTAGTTGTCTACCATGTATACATGTTTATCCCAGTTATCTTACCTGTCCATTTGATTACTTATTCATCATTTATTCATTTCCATTACTTGTCATATATTCTCTACCATGTATTTGGAACTACGTTTAGAGATTTGTGCTTCGCTTCAATCCTGACTGGATAATATTTTTCAGAGGATCTCGAAAACTTTTGTCCCAAATATTATGGACCGGAAGTAGATGATGGATACATCCAAGAGACACCAGAGGCGCCAGTTCTTATAGAGGAGATACCACCAGTAGTGACTTAGCTATTTTTAGCTATTAGTACTGGATTTGTCTCCAGCTTTTGAGACTTTGAGTTGTTATTATTCGAGACTGTATTGATGTTGAGATAGCTAGACTCTTAGACTGTTGATGTTGATTTGAGATGCATATTTTGAATCTATTGGATTCTTTTCTTATCGTTATTGTGTCATTTATATTACTTATTGTTTATTATGATTGAGTAGGAATATTATCATTATAATGTCCTTTTTTGGAATTGAGATATCATTGACAGGTTATGTTATATATTCATGAGATGTGATAACTATATTGATTGACATAGAAAGTATTCAACATCGTTGCTACGACGTAGGCTGGACGTTGCCACTCGTACCCTTATTCTGGGTGCGGGTTGTGATGACGACAAAAGCTTTGTCAGGCTTTATGGCAATTGTCACATAAATCAAACTTCCGATGATGCTTAGTACTCTAGCTGCCATACGCTTTCCCTTGGATTTGGCTTTAGCTTCTTGTTACACCTATACAGAGTATCGATCCCTGGAAGATCCTGATACCAATAGTATATAAGCATCTTCTCAATGTACTGAGATTGAGATAGTGCCATTCCAGTGTTCGTCCGGATGATCTTTATCCCTATAATTACATCCGCTTCCTTTAAGTCCTTCATGCTGAACTTAGATGAGAGGAACTTATTCATCTCAGTGACACATGCCAGATCTACCTAAGATCAGCATGTTGTCTGTGTACAGACAAACGAAAACTCTCTATTCCGTCAGCAAACTTTGTGTATACACATGTGTTCGTGTCACTGACCTTGTAGCCATTTGATCTTATGACTTTATCAAACTTATTATGCCACATCTTGGGAGCTTGCTTCAGACCGTATAATAACTTCACTAACTTGCAGACTTTTTCTTCAAGGCCCTTGACGATAAATCCTTCTAGCTATTACATGTAAATCTCTTCAGTCAACTCTCCATTTAGAAATGTCATTTTAACATCCATCTATTAATAACTAGCTTGTGAATTGCACTTAGGGAAATCAACTTTCTGATGGTCGTCATCCGTGCTACTGGAGCATACGTGTCAAAATAATCGATTCCTTCTTCTAAAAACCCTTTGGCTACAATCTTGCCTTGAACTTATCTATAATTCTATCAACATTCATCTTCTTCTTGAAGATCCATTTGCATTCGACTGGTTTTTCCTCTTTAGGTAGATCGACCTAAACCCAAGTATTGTTGGAGGTTATCGAATCATACTCATCATCAATAGCCTCCTTCCAGAAGACAACATATCTAGTCTTTATATCCTCATCATAGGTCAGTGGATCTGCTTCCACATGATAGGTGGCGAAATTAGCTCTGAAGTCCTTATATCTTCTTACTCATTTGGACATTGGTCCTATGGGTTTTGGTTCGAATGTTGTTTTTGCAACAACTTTTCTTGGACTACATCTTTGTTTGGAGCTTCAGCTTTATGTTTGTCACATCCCGCTTCCAGAGGAGCATCATCCTCACTAAGGCGTGATGTCACATAAGCCTTGGTTGCGCTCATGCAAGGCCATGTCTAGAAATGACCAATTTAAGCTAGGCCACAAAGTCTCACAGAGTGTCCCCAAAGGCAGCAGAATGTAAATAAACACAAGTTGTGACAAACGCAAGCTCTTTATTGATATTCAAAAAGTGTTAAAAGCGGCGTTAGACCGAGATTACAAATCGCTTAAGCTCTCTCTCGAAACATAAAAGGCGTCCCAAGAGGCTTATAAGATGGAATGATACATGGCAATGTTTCGATACATTATGTCGTATATATGGTGCTCCAGCTCTATTGCAACGGTCCAAGGCTCCAGAGTTAGCTCCGTGCCTTAGCACGTTCGAGGGAAGACTTTGTACCAAACAAGGTTCTCCCGTACCCTGCAAGCAGACTATGTGGTTATCAGTACATTACATACACTAGTGGGGAGGCTAGCTCGCCCGAAAGTTATCATCACCAAACACGTTCAATTTACTTTCGTGCATCATCTATCAGTTGATTGTCTTTTAATCTTGCTTTAGGATCAGTTTCATGGCATATATTGCAAAACCTATCTCCTGTTACGGACATCAAGTGCATAAGAATAATATACACAACTTACCATACTTACCATACGGTTTTCCCTGTCCAAGGCAAACCAAGTTATCCAACACATTATACGTAAAGACATGACGGATTTGTATAGAAATATGAGTATCATCAATGTGTTTCTGCCACAGGTGAAGTACTCAAGTTTCTTTCAGATGTTCATTCAGTTGTTCAGCTTACTTAGATTAATTAGCAATACAAGGACCCGCACGTGGATTGCCACAGCGAGTCCATCTAATCTATATACATCGGTCGCTGGCAATACAAGCTATTTGGACTTTTTGAATATGATATTCATAGTATCTATCAGAGGTGATGGTTGGTACACCCTGATAGCCTACACATATCGGCCTTACGTCGCTTGAGCTGACCGAGCCCTAACCCAAGTGGCTCATAAGCCGTGATTCCTCCTAGGCCGACAAGATCCCTGGTTATCCAGCTTCTGATCATCCAAGGAATCCTTCTTTCTCTTTCCTCGTGCATGAGTTTTTTATGAACATTTATATTCTTTTTTCATTTTTTATCTTATCGGCTCTCTGAGCTACAACGGATTATCGACTAGGTTGGCAGCGGCATCCGTGCAGCGCATGTAAAAAGTCATGTTGCATGTTTCTGTCATACCTAACGCTAATGATCTTTTCTTCTTTTCTTTCTTTCGTTTTTATTTATTTTCTTTCTTTTGCTCATTCATTATGCAGCTCCTAGTACAGGAACTACCTTAGCGACCCAACGGTCCTGAAACCTTTCCATGTTTCCGTTACTTGGCTCGGAATAACTATTTTGATAGTCTTCCTCCTCAATTTAGTAAACTATTCATTTTTCTTGCCTCAAGTTGTATTCCTTGTTTCATTGTATACTTGAGCGTATAGGGTACTTGAAATGTAAGTTGTGCCTTCGCACGAGCGTAGAGTGCGGTGTGAGGGTTCAAGTAAATTTCCATATTTTACACAAGCATACCAGATAGGATTATTCCCTTAGCTAGGTACGTTGAGTTCACTTATTAGCATGCATGGGGGTTATTGCCTAGCGATCTAGCAATATTATCGTATTATTCTGTGTCTAGGCTAAGCAAAGACAGGTTCATCGGAGCAACCTACCTTAGCGATAATCGCATCGGCCGAGCGAGACTCCGAGTGCGCCAATGACAGTCTAAGTCTCGATTCTTCTGAAGGGCCAAGTATATTGACTTTGCCTTAGTTCGTTGCAGGGCATATTTTTATTTCATAGAGACTGTTGCAAATAAGGAAAAATGCCGACCTCTTATAACTCAGCTTAAAAGCGTAGCATACACACTAAACCAACTAAATTCAATATTTGATCGAATCGGACTTGTGCGTTGTATCGATTAAATTTCTTAGAATCTTCAAACCGACACAATGCTCTCTCGGGCCAACTTAACACTTGCATCGATTCGCATCGATACTTCATTGGGTCACACAACTCTTTGAGTCAAGGACTCATCGTAATGCACCATGCAGACAAGGGCATTACATAATATACCACTCAAAACAAGGTTCGTCTTCGAACCAAAACCTATACCCAATCCAAGTGTTTCTCTAGATCGTTTTACGATCTCGTGCCACTATCATCTGAATCATACAACTTTGTTTAGATCATACACATATTTTAGGCGTCCCACCAATATACGTATTTTATCCAAGCTTAGTTGTAGGATATTGGGACAAAGCTAATAGGAAACTTCTATCCTCAATTACTTGTCATCTCGTACTTTCGATCACTTGGTCTCTCGTTTGTTCTCGTAATTATATCGCATATGCATATCGATGCATACGTGATCATGCAACAAAGTTCATGACACAAGATGCAATACAAGAATCATATATCTATTTTGTAGGTTTTATATGGACCTTTAATCTATGCGTCGTGTCAAGCCGTCACGCATTCGATTGCAAAAATCCTTAAGTCCCATCTCAATGGCATGAACAATGTTCAACATGCCCAAGTCTTGTTTCGACCATATGGCTTCGTACTCGAAACTCTCTAGGTTCTCAGGACCATCCATGAATCACGTCTGGGGCTACCCCCATTCGTTAACTTACCTGGACACCGTGCTTAATTCTTACGACTTAAGAGGTCAACTTGCATCTTCGATCCTCAAAGGCAATATTCTCTTTGACACAAGTTCTTTTAGGATACGTTCATCTCCGATTCTCGATCGAGTATGAATCCTTTACCTAAGGACAATCGTAACTAGTTCGTTTCACCACATAGGTCGCTTGCTAGGCGTAGACGATTCTAACGTTTACTTGAGTCACGAACTACGACATCATCTCTAGGGTTATTCTCTTATTCGTTGTGCTCATACGTGGCATGATTTCTCATAATCAGCCATCCTCATCACTACGCAAAATCTGTCTGTCTATCTATCCGATCATCGACCAACCAAGTCTAATTGCATACTCATCCGATCTATCAGCAATCTTTGACCATATCGATCTAGTCGAAGGCTACTTTGCTAAGTTTTGAAACACGATAGTTAATTGCCTAGACATATTCTCAACATGTACTACATCATCATTCATCCTCGACGCAATTTTTTATGTGATTTTATTAGGGTCATCCTACGATCTTCGACATTTTTATTTGATTTGGTGGTCAAGTCTTATAGGATCAGCTGTCCCGAAGCTACACTCGATAATTGAAGATCATCAACGAGGGACAGTAACTATAAACCATGCTATATCCTATCTCGGTGCCAAATCAATTCTCGACAATTCCTATGGGTTAATCCAATTTGACATAATTTTTATCAATCCATAATTTATCTGTCCAGCCGTGTAACTGATGCGCTGTTACTACTCGAATCACTCATGCACTATCTTTAACAAAATTGCTAACCAAGCAATAATTGTTCGCCTTGGGTACGAGTCTATCTTACCCATGGTCAATACCCGAACCACTCTATACTCATCACAATAATCCTCGAATTCACCTTCGCTTCAAGCCACAAGTCAAATCCAATTTGCCACGCTTAGGAAGTTCGACCATCCCCGCTAGCCATGAATCACCATACTAGCGCTCACATAGAATGATCATCCTAATTCGGTATGACGCATGTGCGAGGCTGGAGTTGCGCTAGCACAAGACAAGAATGTCATTGTGGTTATCATCGAAACAATCAAGTCACTTTCATTTTCATATAAACTGATATCGACTTAACTTGCATCTTATTCATCCAACAACAATGCTCAACGTCATTTTGTTCATTCGATAAGAGTATCTCTGAGTTATTGCATACGTCTTTGATACACCTCAATACCATCATTGATGTACGTAACCTGAACATCTTTCTTTCTCATAAACTCAATTCGTTGCGATCACTGTTATCATCCAAACTTGAATATGAATTAAGTCTGCACGCATCAAGATCCATTCATTCATACTTAGCTAACTTTCCTCATCAAGAGATATGATTTTCAATTCCTTATATCATTCTCGTATTCTTAAATCGTACTTCGAAATTGTGCTATCAGCTTTTCGTGCTAACTCAAATTCGTTCGCACGACTCTTCGCATCTAACCGACTCGTTCCGAACAACTCTTCGCGCTAACTCAACTCAAATTTGATCGAGTTAACTATTTTTCAAAGCATAAATCCTTCTCTATTCTCAGCATATCGTTCGGTTCTCACTCAAAGATTTTCGTTCGACTCGTCATCCAATGATGGAGTCCGGCCTGATCGTTCAAATCAATTAAAGCATGCTTACATTGACTTCTATCGAGTCACTCCCACTCAAGTCTCGGTACTATTCCGTCGTTGAGGATAAACTTATCGTAGCCGACAAAATTGTCTCTAAGCAATATTTCGCAAGTCACTAAACTGCTTGACATAGCTATCGCTAAGTGGTATTGCATATACCCCTCAGAAATTGAGCCTATCGTTCCCGACACACAAATATTTTGATACCTTGATCGCATAAGTGGTATGGCATATACCATTCAAAAATCGAGTCATTCCTATAGCAACACTAAGAATTGGTCCAACGTCTCTACCGATATACACTATAAGTGTAACTTACTCTCGTCCGAGCAATATTTAATTTGCTTGCAACTTACTCACACCAGAAGGTCTAGGTGTACGACACTCGACACAACTTAGCCAAAAGGCTATGTGCATAGCCATCCCATTCGAAGTATATTTCGGTCTCGAACACTCATTCGCTATTCTCAGCGTATGGTCATTCAGGCACGTATACAACTTGCTAACTTTTAGCGTGTGTTCCTTCCAACTCAAGTCGGACACAGTTTGGCATAATGGCCTTCGTATATCGATTTCGTTCAACCAAATACTAGCATGAGCATTTAAAAATATTAGACTTATTGTATGAAACATCTCAAGGCACAATGAGAGAGAGTATACACTTCTTTTACCTACTATCGAGCTTTCAAAACTGAAATAATCGACATAAAGTCCAAGGATGTAAAGCCGTGCTCTGATAATAATTTATCACACTCCGCTCCTAGAGGAGCGGTCATCCTCACTGAGACATGATATCACACGAGCCTAGATTGCACTCGTGCAAAACCAAGTCCAGAAACGGCCGATTTAAGCTAGGACACAGAGTCGCACAAAGTGTACCCAATTGCAGCAGAATGTAAATGAACACAAGTTGTAACAAATGTAAGCTCTTTATTGATATTCAAGAAGTGTTACAAGCGGCGCCAGGCTGAGATTATAAACCGCTCAAGCTCTCTCTCTCTCTCAAAACATAAAAGATGTGCCAAGCGGCTTACAAGATGGAATGATACATGGCGATGTTTTGATACATTAGGTCCTGTATATGGTGCTTCAGCTCCTTCGCAATGCTCCAAGGCTCCAGAGTTAATTCCGTGTCTTAGCATGTTCGAGAGAAGACTCCATACCAGACGAGGTTCTCCCGTACCCTGCAAGCACGCTATATGGTTATCAGTACATTGCATGCACTGGTGTGGAGGCTAGCTCACCGCTCGCTATCATCACCAAATACGTTAATTTACTTCATCTATCAGTTGACTGTCTTTCTAATCTTGCCTTAGGATCAGTTTTATGGTATATATTGCAAAACCTATCTCGTGTTATGGACACCAAGTGTCGTAAGAATAACATGCAAAACTTACCATACGATATTCCATGTCTAAGGCAAACCAAGGTAGCCAACACATTATACGTAAAGACTTGACGGATTTGCATAGAAAATACGAGTATCATCAACGTGTTTCTGCCTTGGGTGAAGTACTCAAGTTTCTTTCAGATGTTCATTCAATTGTTCAGGTTACTTAGATTACTTATTTCAATGCAAGGACTCGTACGTGATTTCCACTAGTGAGTCCCCATAATCTATATACATCGATCGCTGGCAATACAAGCCATTTGGACTTC
The DNA here is from genome assembly GCA_029216955.1 of Iris pallida. Lineage (NCBI taxonomy): Eukaryota > Viridiplantae > Streptophyta > Magnoliopsida > Asparagales > Iridaceae > Iris > Iris pallida. Next base: position 4,673,006 of record JANAVB010033216.1, on the reverse strand, counting down.
CTGAATGTAGTTTTCATAGTATCTATCAGAGGTGATGGCTAGTACACCCTGATAGGCTACACATACTGGCCTTACGTCGCTTGAGCTAACCGAGCCCTTACCCAAGTCGACATAAGCCGTGATTCCTCCTAGACCGGCATGATCCCTGGTCACCCTGCTTCTGATCGTCCGAGGAATCCTTCTTTCTCTTTCTTCGTGCTCGAGTTGTCCACGACTATTTCGTATTCTATTTTCATTTTTTATCTTATCGGCTCTATGAGCCATAACGGATTATCGACTAGGTTGGCGGCGGCATCCGTGTAGCACGGGTAGCGAGCCCCGTTGCACGTCCCTATCATACCTATCGCTAATCATTTTTTCTTCTTTTCTTTCTTTCGTTTTTTATTCATTTGTTCTTTCTTTTGTTCATTCATTCATTCATTATGCAGCTCCCGGTACGAGAACTGCCTTGGCGACCCAATGGTCCCGAACCTTTCTATGTTTCCATTACTTAGCTTGGAATGACTATTTCGATAATCTTCCTACCTTAATTCAGTAAACCATTCATTCTTGCCTCGAGTTGTGTTCTTTGTTTCATTGCAAATTGAGCACATAGGGTACTTGAAAAGTTGTACCTTAGCATGAGCGTGGAGTGCGGTGCGAGGGTTCAAGTAAATTCCTAAATTCATTTCCATGTTCTACACAAGCATACCATATGGAATTATTCCCTTAGCTAGGTGTGTTGAGTTCACTTATTAGCATGCAGGAGAGTTATCGCCTAGCGATCTAGCATATTTTCTGTATTATTCTGTGTCTAGGCTAAGCAAAGACAGGTTCATCGGAGCATCCCACCTTAGCGATGATGCATCGGCCGAGCGAGACTCCGAGCGCGCCTTTGAAAGTCTAAGTCTCGATTCTTCTGAAGGGCCATGTCTATTGACTTTGTCTTAGTTCGTTGCAAGGCAATATTTTGGTTTCACGGACACTATTGCGAATAAGGCAAAATGTCGATCTTATAACTCAGCATAAAAGCATAGCCTGTACGAAACCAACTAAAGTCAATATTTGATCGAATCGGACTTGTGCGTTGCATTGATTCGATTTCTAATTAAATCTTCGAACCGACTTAATGCTCTCGGGCCAACTTAACACTTGCATCGATTCGCATCGTTAATTTATCGGGTTAACACAACTCTTTGAGTCAATGTCTCATCATAATGCACCGTACGGAGCGGGGCATTACAATGTGCACCTATACTATTCTCTGGAATGTCTGCAAGAACAATATTTTGCACCTTGCAAATTTATCTTTAAACAAATTAGCATTGCAAGATTTAATGATATGGTTTGATTCAACATCAAGAAACCTTCGAGCATCACTCTTCTTATCATAACCCAGGAAGATTGTTTTCGTAGTCCTTGTACCCAGCTTCTGAATCCTCAGGTCTGAAAGCTTCACATACACAGACACCCCCACACTCGAATGACAATCAAGTTGGATTTAACTTTAAAACCAGAGTTCATAAGGAGTGACATCGGAAGTTGCATGTGGTACTCTACTCATAATGAACATAGCTGTAAGCGCAGCTTCTTCCATAAGCAATTTGGAAGACATGCATTCAACGACATTGAGTTCATCATCTTTGTCAACATTCTTTTTATCTTTCTACATTATTTTGATTGATGAGAATAAGGAGCAGTCATCTTATTGATAATTCTATATTCTTTGCAGAACGATGCAAATTCAAGAGACTTATACTCTCTGCCTCGATAACTTCTGAGCCTTTTGAGTTGTTGTTCGGTTTGACACTCGGCTTCAACCATGAAGTCGTTAAATTTTTCGAACGCTTCATCCTTTGACTTGAGAAGATAGACGAACACTTACTTCGAGAAATCAATAATAAAAGTAATAAAGTACTTTAACCTGGCCTTTACAGATAAATGTTTGAAGTCACAGATATCTGAGTGCACCAACTCCCGAAGATTTGTCCTTCAGTTTATCGGTTGAACAATTTTCTTGTGATATTCGTCTACGTACATTCCTTACACTTCTCCACCTTCTTACTCCCACATTGTCACGACCCGCACCCTAGAGTAAGGGCACGAGACGTGGGTACGTCCAACCTACGCCGCAGTATCGATGGTAGAACGCTGTCCTAGGTCAAACATCTAACAGTATAAAGGTACCTGTACAGTATATACACTCTGAATGGAGGTGACATAACAATATACAGTCTCAATCACATCTAAGGCATAGTAAAGATAGAAAGATAGATAGATAAATACTAAATTGAAAAGATCCACAGAAGACAATTAGAGAAGTCTAAGTGTCTAATGATAGAACAAATCCACAAAATCCCAAATATCATAATACAGTCATCCAGAATGAAATATAAGGAAAACATCCTAGTCCAATGGAGTGTCGTCCACAGCTAAAGGCTCCTGCTGCTGGTCCAAGTCTGTACTATCATCTAGCGTATCCCCATAATAAGTGGGACAGCACCTCGTCCTCATCCTCTGTAATATTTCAACAGGTCCAGTCAGGACAGGAGAGAGCACAATACATCTCAACAAGTCATAGAAGGAAATAAAATATAATCATGCTAGAGAGTAAAATACAGAAAACTGAAGAATAGCATAATATAAAAGAGACTGTAAGTAAATATCTACAATATATAAAAGAGAGATAATGCTAGTGATTCAGAGTACAAGATGAACATGTGAATGGCTTAGGACTGATTCATGACTACACTAAGAGTGATTCATGACTATACTACTTTGGATATTGTCCATATGACCATTCATACCCCCCCTCCGTACCCCAATCAATACACAAGGATCCAGTCAAGTTATGTTAAGATTCATGACTAAACTACTTGACCCGTATGGGGTGATTCATGAATTGATTCGTGAAGGCTCGGTGATCATGAGAGTACATGAGTCACTAGCTGATTCCCGAAGATTTATGATAATAGAAGCATGACATACATGTAAGTGAAACATACGAGATAAGAGTATTTGATGCTCCCGAGAGGGATAACCTCTCATGAAGTGATCCATATAGTACTAATCCGTGTTACCAACATGTCAGCATCAAGTAAGATAATCTAAAGCAGGAAATATAATCCTAAACAAGATATGAAAGGATCAGAGAATGTACTCGCCTGGTATCCTGAATGTCCGAAGAGAATATACTGTCCGAGGAGTGGTGTCTGTCTTTATAACAGTACAAGTCACTACAGGTCTAAAATAAGGAAATAGACTGCTATAATACATCTACATGATGTTTGGGTCAATCTAGGCTAAAGTCAACCTTTGGTCAACTCTAGCCAACCCTAACAGTCAAACTAGGTCAATTCTAGTCTAATTAGGTCAAACTAGGTCAAACAAGGTTAAACTTGGTCAAACTAGTCTAGGTTGGTCAAACCTAGGCTTAACAAGTCAATCTAGGTCAACTAACCAAATACCATATAAGTTACCCTAGCCTAGTGATACACAAGTGTATCCACCCCATGCCATAGGCCAACTACCTAGGCCATGGGCCAAACACAAATGGCTAATGAGATTCCTACCTCATAACCTACTACACATTTCACATAGGCAAATGCCATAACCATTTCACATTACCTAATCACATGCACATTTTACATTGCACACTAGTATAACTATTTACCCACATATATATATACATGTAATACACATACACATAGATTAGGTAATATATATATATATATATATATATATATATATATATATATATATATATATATATATATATATATATATATATATACACACACACATAAAGGGATACATAAATGTGTGTGTGTGTGTGTGTATGTCATGTGTGGTGAGAGGAGTGAACCATTGTGTGTTTGAGAGTGTGAGCTATATGTGTGTCATGAGTGAGGAAAATAGTGTGTGTAAAGTGAGGAAAACAGTGTGTGTAAAGTGAGAAATGTTGTGTTTAGATAGGACTGTGTGTGTGTTTCATAGGACTGTAAATCAGTGACAGGAATCAGTGATAGTGTCATGGACATTGGGTGTGTGCGTGTATTAGATATGTGTGTAGGTGTGTGAGGGAAAACAGATGTGAGTTGTTGTGAGGAGTAAACAGATTTCAGAAATGGTGTAGGCAATGTGTGAGTAAATATGGAAATCAGTAACATATGTGGAGGGAAATGTGAGGGTGTAAACAGGAAATCAGTGTGCCATAGTGTGTGTTAAGTGCACAGGAAATCAGTGATGTGTTTCAAGATTTTGTGTGTGTGTGCATTGTGTGGAGGGGTGTGAGTGTAAACAGGAATCAATGAACAATACGGTGTGGCTGATGTATGTTTGAGAAATCATTCTCAGGTTTCAGTTTTCTGAAACCATAAACAGGCATAACCCCAAACAATATGCAAAACCCAATACAATGATTCCCTAGCATTAGCACAAATCAAAGTGAACATGTCACTCATCAATATGTAGGTGAACTAATTTCTGATATTAACATCATAAAACAGTTAATAAAACAATTTAACAAAACAGAAAACTCAATACTAGCACGTATCAGTGAATAAGGGAATTCGCGAATTCGAATTCAAACAACCATTAAAATCACAAACAAAGGTTGGTAATAGGTGCTACACATGTGAGGGTACTAGGTAGGGTCTTCGTGTCCAAGAACTGGACACGAATCTTGTCCAAAATAACACACGAACCCAGACACTCAACTCGTGCACACAATCATCGTGCATGTGTGCACGCACGTCTAACATGCGCACGACACGACACAACAGGGTTCGTGTCCAGAGGTGCGCCTAGGGTAGGTCTAGGTCTGTGTCAGCCTGATACGCATCCACATGACACGTTGGCACGACACGGACCCCGTGTCAGCCGTGCTGTGCACGTGCACAGCCGTCTGTGCGCGACCGCGCGCGGCCAGTGCGAGTGTGATTTCTCCACGTGTACTCCACGAGATGCCCTCCAAATTTTGGGAGCATGGTAGCAGTCATTGCCCCTTGCTTCCCCCAAAAATTTGTGTCTCGACGTGTCCTGTGTCCTGAGTTATACACCCCGATATGCAGGACACGGCCTAAGGGCTCGTGCTGCGTGTCCAGGTCAAAAAATACGATACAAACGGACACAAAACACCATACAACCTTCACAAATATTCATACACTCGTGTAGATCTATAAATCTATGCAATTAGTTTTCAAAAATACGAAAATAGTTTCCTAAGTGGCATTTCTACAAACACCTATATTACTATTGTGATACGTGTCCGATACGGACACGAAATGGACACAAATTGTGCCCAAATCTCGGGGACAGCTAGGAAACCCTAAAACCTAACCCTATATGCAAAGAAATCAGGAAAAACAAAGGTTTTGATGGTCTACCTTTTGAGTATCAATGCTCAAGAAAAGCTTCAAAGGAAGTAATTCCAAATGGCAACTCCAAATCTTCAAATAGCACACAAACTGAGGTGATCCTCTAAAATCTGTAAACAAACATAATTAGATCCTAATGCATAAGACTAGGGTTAAAAAGGAGTTAAAAATAAAATGGGATTTTAGAGCAATGGAAAATACCTCTCCTTCCAAAATTAGGGCAAACTCAAAAGAGGCAAGAACACACTAAGAGATTACTTATAGGCAAGGGAAAACCCTAATAGTGGCTGCCATGGGTGGGTTTAAATTGGTTTTGGGCTTAAGTAATGGGCCTATGGCTTAATTACTAGTCTTGAAATTGATAAATCATAAGTCATTGACTTATGTCACAAGTCATGAACTAATTTCACTTAAACTAATCCTTCCTACCTTAAAACTAATTTCTAATGACTAAAGGTGGTTAAATTGAGTTAGACTAGGATCACCAACTAGGGTTAGCTTCTAGGCTAGTCTACAAGTCTCAAGTAGTTCAAGTCAAAAATTAAAAACACCAATTAAATAAATCATCAAATAATTTAAGAGGCCAAATGACCCAAATACCCTCATGCTCAAAAGTGAAAATAAATCATCCTAATGCCATGGTTGGGCTCTAGGTCAGACAGTCTTTCGGGTTACGCTAGCAAGTACATCAAAATCACAGGTCATGATTTTAAAATAGTTTTAAATGATTAAAAATTACCAAAAATCATATCATGATTTAAACATCATTAATAAAATATTAAAATTACAAAATTTTAAAATTACCCTCATTTAGAAAACTGGATGTTACAAGTCTACCCACCTTAGAAAAATTTGTCCTCGAAATTAAGATGGTAATACCCTTCTAGGTCAAACATAGTCAAGGGTCAACCCTCTTAGTCAACTAAGTCAAATCTAGGGTGTGTCAACTGTCTAATCAAACAAGGTCAATAAGTAGCATTGGTCAATATTAGACTATTTGGTCAATTATATAGGTCAAACTCTATAAGCTAACTCAATGTCATAACCAACCCACTCTAAGATATAATATATATATATATATATATATATATATATATATATAGATATATTATATATATATATATATATATAATATATATATATAATATATATATATATATATATATAATATATATATATATATATATATATATATATTGGAAAACCGTTACCTTTATTGAAAAAAGAGGGTAATGAGTACATCCGACCTCATGGTAACAAAAATAAAGAAAGGAAATACAAGAAAATCACTACTCTAAAGCCCAATGCGGAATAGTCGGAGGATGATGGCAGCCCGAAAGCGACTTCCGAAACTGACGCTTCACCTCCCGAACCAAGAAATCAGAACCAACACTACGCCCCTCGTAGCGATGCTTATTCCGGTTCTTCCAAAGCACCCAAATGATCGCACCGGCCAATGATTTTCGATGATGACTGCCCTGGCCCCGTCCCTACCTTTGAAGAAAGGCAAGAACGTCGCTATGCATCCTTGACTTGAAGAAACCCCGAAAGACAGACCAAACCATCCTAGCAAGACCCCCGTGGAAGAAAATATGCTGAAGGGTCTCCCCATTCCCATCCTGGCAGCAATGACACCTGGAAGCCAAATGGAAGCCAACCTTTTGAATGTTGTCATCAGTGGGTAGCCGGTTGTGACAAACCCTCCACATCAGAATGCTCCACTTCGCCGGAATACACTTGCCCCAAATATTAGAAAATAAAGAAGATGTAGGATGGAAAATCCGACAAAACCTCCAAGCCGAGGCAAGCAAAAAAGATCATTTCCTCTCTCCCCAGACCAAAGAATCAGGAGACGAAGAGCAAGACAGATTCGCCACCCTGAGCCGCCTCGCTGCCTCTGCCCCAAACTGCTCCAAGAACATAGGCAAATCCCACCCAGCGTCAGTCCAAAACAAACGGATACCCGGACCACCATTGTCCGAGTTCCTCGTCCTAGAATCTCGGATCTTCCTTCCCCTATCCGATAGAGCCCTCACAGTCACCGTTCGATGATGTAAAACCACCCTCCTCCCGGCCAATCTGGCCGACCTCCGAAGCTCCCCGGTGCCACCATCCAACGGAGCCCGCCCTAAGACAGACGCCTCCATCTCCTGTGTCCGTCATCGCACCCGATTTCGTCTTCCCGTTCCACGCCTGGTCCCAGCCACCACTCCCGCATCCGACGGAATAGCAATGCTACCCAACCGAGGGACCCCGGGAGCTAATCTTCGCACCTCGCTGAACCCTCACCACGCCCAAGTCTGAAAGAGATGTGCGGTTTCGCCAATTTCTACCCCCTCAAAATTTGTCGCCAAATATGGGAGCACTTGGAATTCATAAACGCATCACATGGATGACGCTTACGAAAATATTTCGATTTAAGGAGCTCCACCCAAAGGCCCTTCCCATTCCGCAACTTCCACCATAACTTCATAGAAAAGGCATCCATAACGTCATTCAGACATTTGATCCCGTGGCCTCCTTCGGACTTAGTCCGAGTGACGAACCGCCACGCCAGCCAACTCCTCTTAGCCACCCCATCCTTGCTACCCCAGAAGAAAGCCGCAAACATCCTCTCAATCGCCCTGAGAACAGCCCGAGGTGGGCAACATGCTGCCAACGAATACATAGAGATAGATGAAAGGACATTCTTAATAAGGACTAGCTTACCCCCAGAAGAAAGAATCTTGTTCTGCCATCCCGTCAGCTTCAACCGGATTTTATCCAACAAATAACTAAACATTCCCGCATTCCGTCTCCCGCATGTTAACGGGCAGCCCAAGTAAGTAAACGGCAAAGACCCGGTACAGAACCCAAAAGAGTAGAAATAGTCCGAGCACGGTCCTCAGCCAAGGGGGTCGCAGTATAAAAAGCAGATTTGGAATAATTAATTTTCTGACCAGAGACAGCCTTATAGCGATGCAATACCTGCTGAAGAGCACGCAATCCAGCAATATCCCCCGAAGTAAATATAAGAACATCATCCGCATATGCCAAGTACGAGATACGCGGTCCCCCAATAGGAGTATGAAATGAAGTTCTCCTATTTGTTTCTTGAAGAAGCTTGAGGTTCCGAGAAAGCACCTCTGCAGCAATAATAAAGAGAGCCGGGGAGAGAGGGTCCCCCTGCCGGATCCCTCTAGACGCCGGAAAGAAATCAGTCGGGGTTCCATTAAGAAGAACCGCATACCGGGTGTCGGCCAGGAGACGATAAATAAGATCACAAAAAACCTCATTGAAGCCAAATCTCCGAAGAACCCGTAGGAGGAAATGCCAACTGACTCTATCATAAGCCTTCTGCATGTCAAGCTTTATTGCAACATTTCCACCATGATTCGATTCTCTCATAGAAGCCACCATGTCCTGAGCAATGATGATATTGTCAACAATCTCTCTTCCTTTAACAAAAGCACTTTGCTCTGGAGAAATAATTTTGGAAAGAAATTCCCGCAACCTGCAAGCAATAATCTTGGAAATTATCTTGTTACAGAAATTGCAAAGGCTAATAGGACGGAAATCAGATAGATTCTGTGGGTGCTCGACTTTGGGGATAAGAAATAAAAATGTATCAGAAATGGAGACCGGAAGACGAGCACCCAAGAAAAAGGAGCTAATGGCTTCCTCCACGTCAGCAGCGATAATATCCCAACACAATGAGAAAAATCTCCCAGAAAATCCATCCGAGCCGGCGCCACTTGCCGGGTCCATTCCCCTAACAATCTCGAACAGCTCCGCTCTATCCGGACAATGAACAAGCTCAGAGTTGTCCTCCACCGAAATGAGGCTAGGAATGACATCGAGGAAGGCATCCTCGTCAGAAATAGGCTCAGCCCTGAACAACTTAGAGAAGAATAATGAGGCCTCCGTCGCCACCTCCGCAATAGAGCCTGTTTCTGATCCATCAGCCCGAATAATTTTCTGAATACCCGCCTTTCTATGCCTGCTCCTGGTGCACTCATGGAAAAATCGAGTATTCTTATCCCCTTCCAGGTCCCATTTCAATCTGGCTTTTTCTTTCCAGAAAGACTCCTCGACTTGGACCTTTTGCTTCAATCTGGCTACATCCTCCATCCAGGAAGCCCTTCCCCTCTCCGAAGGATGAAGCTCATAATCCTGCTCCGCCGCCAAGGCAGCATCCTCGGCCTGACGGACCTTCTGAAAAATGTCTCCGAAAGTAGCTCTACTCCATCCAGCCAGGACATGCCCCGTCGTCCGCAAACGCATGCCCAGCCGCTCAAGCGCATCATAATGCCAACATGAATTCCACGCCCGAGCAACCACCGTAAGAAAATCCGGATGAGACGTCCAAAAGTCGAGAAAACGGAATCCTCGACGCTTAGGGGAGGAAACTGGCTGGCAGGATATCAATAATGGAGAATGATCAAATTCTGCCCGATTAAGATGTTCACATGAGACCTGGACACCATCCAGCCAACTACCCGTCGTGAGTACCCTATCAAGGCGGGATCCCTGCCGATCAGGCCCCGACTGACCATTCACCCAAGTGTAAATGCTACCTCTGAAACAAACATCGGTTAGCCCGGCAGCCAACTGAAAGTCGAGAAAGTCCGCGATGGCCCTCGTGTCAGGAGGCCGACCTCCAAATTTCTTATCCGGAGAAGCAATAATATTGAAATCCCCGCCCACCGCCCAGGGCATACCGATGTCCCTGGCTTGGACGTCCAAAAGGTGCCGCCACATACGCCTCCTCCCCTGTCGTGTCCCTGCACCATGAACAACAGACAACCGTACCGAATCCAAAAAATAGCTCGGAAAAAGCTGCACTGTTATAGCTTGATCACAAGAATCAATACATTGGGTCCCAAGACCCGACTTGCAAAATATCCAAATATTACCCTTATCATTGCAAAAGCTAGCATTAAAACCTAACCTCAGTTGATAAGAAAAAAGCTTAGAGGATATCACCTTGGGCTCAATAATAGCGAGAACCTGAATAGAGTTGGTCCGACACAAGGACCTGAGACGGCATATAGTAGATCTGTTCGCCGTCCCCCGAACGTTCCACATAAGGAATTTAACCATGGACCCTCTTGGGGTCCCGCCTAACCCGGGAAGCATGTGATCGAAGCAGTCGATCCGACTGAGGTGCCAATGACTTCCTTCGCTTACCAGCAGCCTTTTTGAAGGGAACCATCTGCCAACCATCATCACGACCCTCAAAAAAGGAGGTGGAAGATCTCGCCTCAGGCAAAGAAATAATATCATCTCCCGGAGAAGGGACATAACCCCAATCAGAGATAGATCCCTGGGCGGGCTCCTCCCACACCACCAAGCTACGATCTTCAGTGTCAGAGTCACCCGCTATAACTCCCTGTCCCAGCTGACTATGGATAATAATAGAATGGTCCGGTAAGACAATGGGCCCAATTCCCCGCTCAGGCCCAACCTGCCCATCTAGACTAGAACCCGGAGCGCTACGCCCCCCCCTGCATGGGCCTCCCGTCATCCGACCATAAAGCCAGCTGGCCCGAAGAAGACTCCCCCACGTGCCAGGAAGGCGGAACGAAATTTGCATGAATATCATCACTCCCGCACAATCTGGGCTGCGTGGTCCCCCTGCTATCATCACGCCCCTGGACGCACCACCATACCTGCCGAATCCCCTTCCCCTTCTCACGCCTCGATCTCCGCCTCCGACGGCCCCTGCTAATCCCACGGCCGCCCGCCAAGCCGTCGTCCCCTCGTGCACCGCCTGAAGAAGGAACGTCGGTGTTGGGCGGTCCGTCTGCTACAACCACCGATGGCCGTGCTATGCCTGAGGAAGGAGCGACGGGGATGGGCGGTCCGTCTGCTACACCCACAGTTGGCGAATCCAACTGGGGACGACTACAAGCACTCTCAACGTGACCATGATGGCCGCACGAAACACAGTATAGAGGAGTCCTCTCATAGACAACCGGCTGCGAACGAACGCCATCAGGAAGTTGGAAGAAAACCTCATGAGGAAGAGGTTTACTGACATCCACTTCGACCAAGACCCTGGCTACCCCCGGCCTAGAGAATGAAGCCGTAGCCCGGTCCGTAAAGAGCGGAGTGCCGATACCAGATGCAATGGAGAGAACCGCGTTAGTATCAAACATGCAGTGGGGAAGCCCCGGGAAGGCAACCCAGATAGGAACACGCGGATCCTCTCTCATCGGCAAAAAGTCCACCGACGACCTGAACAGCATCATCGGGACCCGACCAATGAACCAACAATCCTTAGATTGAAGCCGAAGAAAATCACTCTCGACATGAGGCCGTATAAGAACATGACGATCATCAATGGCCTTCACTTCGATCAACCCCCTGAAACTCCTCGAATCAAAAACCTTCCTAATGGCCTCAACCGGGAGTCTTCGCCGAGCGAACTTTTCAATAAGATCCAGCCCGTACGGCGCCGTGAGAGCCTCTATATCCGACGGCGAGAAGACGACCACCTTTCTGCCATCAGACTCAATGGCTGGTCGGAAGTCCACTCTCGACACACCACCCGTCGAAGTCGACGCGGGTCCGCCCACTACCGCAGTGAAGGACCACGTCGTGCCACCCGTACCTCCGCCTACCACCTTCTCCTGGGACGCCACCATCGCCGGAGAGCGGACATCGCTACGGACGACGCCCCTCCTTGCAGTCGGGTCATCCCCAATCCCGTCACCGCCCTCGGGAAGGCCATGAGGGGTGCCAAGGAGGACGGAGCCTCCCGCCGGCGTCGGGCGGGGCCTCCCGCCGAAATGGATGAGACCTCCCCCGCAGACGGGTCGCCCCCTCGACCGTCTCCCCCTGCCGTACGAAGGCCAGTAAGAGCTACTCCCTCCGACGCACCCGTGGCTCCCGCCGACGAGCCATCAGAGGGGCCGGAACCCCCCACTGAACCAGGGGGAACGAGGTCCCCCCCACCGCCAGGTCGCCTCCATGGCCGACTCCGCCTCCCGCACGGAGACCAGTGGAGGCGATCCCTCCCTCCGA